>JASDQU010358294.1:0-11886 GCA_032191745.1 Picea mariana | reverse complement strand
ACAAATCAATTTTGATATTCCTATATTTGAAGGGGTAATAAATGTGATGTCATAGATAAATGGTTAAACCTTTTAGAAGGGTATTTTTCTATCCACAACTTTTTTGATAGAGAAAATATTACATTTGCGCTCCTCAAGGTCGTCCCCCATGTCAAAGATTGGTGGGAGACTTTCTATGAGCAAAAATAAATACAGGGATCCAAATTATTTGCAGTTACACCCACTTGGGGTTCCTTCAGGGATGTTATTAAGGAACAATACTACCATGTTGGAAGTTATGACTATTTGTATACAAGATGGACCATATTGCGGTAGGAACAAGACCAAACAATGTCAGAGTTCACCAATGTCTTATACCTTGCGCACCAAGTTGGGTATCAAATATTCTGAGCGACACTTGGTGCTCAAGTACCCCGAGAGTCTGCATAGATACATCCAGACAAAAATGGAGTTTTTGGACATCTCATCCTTGGGAGCGACCTATCGATATGTCATCAAAATTGATAAATATACACCAATAGTTCCTAAGAAAAGGACCAAGAACCTTCACTCATAAAATGTAAAATTGGAATAAATGATATATACAAATTATATATTATCAGAAATTGAAAACAAATCTCACATCATCACATTCGTAAAATATTGTTTGATCACATTTATAGGAAGAAAACAAATGGCTCATATATCAAAGAACCTTAAAAGAGTTCTTCATTAGAATAAAAATAAGATTTTGATGAGTCAATTTCAAATATCTTATCCTTAAATACTTAGAGTTCAAAGATACAATCAAAATTAACCCCGAATTAGTTCTTTGGGATATTTTAAAAAATGATAAAGTCTTTATAGTCTGATGAAAAATTAAAGCGTTTGTCTAAAAACGCTGGGATTGGGGCTCTTGTGAACCAAAAAATAATAGAATAGAATGGAGTCACTAAAATCAAAGCAAGAGTAAGGCTGGACCCGAAAAGAAAACGAAAGAAAGGATAAAAAACCAGTATTGTTCTTCATGGAAAGAATAAACGTAACTCGATGATTTCTGATCTAGAAAAATAAAATTTTGGGGATAAATGTGATCTTTAAACTTACTATAATGAATTTTTCCTTGACTTATTTGCTTGTTGATGCACCTTTTATATCTTTGTTTGTTGTAGTTATGTGACCGATATCAACTGCTTCCGTTGAGCCCCTGGTCATCTTTATTATAACCCTTTTTAACCATTCTTCAATATATTGTCGCAAATGAGCAACAATCACCTCTTGTTTGACTTTGATTTGGAACAATTCATTTTCATATTCTCTATAATCAATTAAAATATTTTGCAATGTAGTTTCGATATCCTCATTTCTATTTGAGTATTCAACAAGCCAATTATCAATGTCATATTTAGTATATTCAATCATACTATCAAACTTCTTTGCTGATAATTTATTTATTTTTTCCACACTTTCTTCGAACTGTCATCTTGTTTGAAGCATTGAGTTTGAGATTAGCTTTGGTTTTCCTACTTCAATGGTCCTACCCATAAGATCTAATCGAGTCAATCTAGAATAAACTTCTGTCTTTTTTGGATGTTAACTCATTGAGTTCATTTGATAATTCCCTTAATACATGAGCCCGGTGGGTTAACTCAAGTGGATGAGTGTCGTTGTTTGCTCAAATGAGGTTTTGGGGTCGAATCTTTGGCCATGAGATTGTTTAGGGCCTCACTTGATGTCCCCATTGGGTTAGTCCCATAATCAGACTGAACGATTTACCATGTTTACCATCCACAAAATGTGGGGAAGTACTCGAGAGTTTCTCGTGCTGTATTCTCAGGAAAAAAAAATCCCGGTGGGTTAGCTCAAGTGGATGAGTGTCGTTGTTTGCTTGAATGAGGTTTCGGGGTAAAATCCCTTGCCAAGAGCATGTTTAGGGCCTCACTTGATGTACTCAACAGGTTAGGATCGTAATCAGGCCGAACGAATTACCCCGTTTACCATCCACAAAATGTGGGGAAGTACTCGGGGGTTTCCCGTGCTGTATTCCCAGGGAAAAAAAATTCTTAATACATTAATTATTTGAATCCAACATGTATTTAGTTATTTTATACGAGCTTGAGAAGGTAAATCTTCTTGTTTTCTTTCATATTCAGTCATTGTTGAGACCTTCATAATGAATGTGGCAAGTCTATCCTTGAAAAATCCTTCCTCATTTTCAATGTCTGCTTTCAAATATTCTCTGGTATTTTGAATCCCATAATGAAGAGAAACAAAGCTACTTGCTAGATCCCATGCATTTAAAATAAGAGACAATATTTTCTTAATATTTTGTTCAACATAATGTCTGGTTACAACAAATAAGCTTGAGGTCTGGTTACAACAAGTAAGCTTGAGGTCTGGTTACAACAAGTAAGCTTGAGGTCTAGGTTGAATTGTTGCAACATGGGTGGCTAATATTGGTGGAGGAATTAGAGTAAACTCTAATTCTTGTATCCTTTCTTTAAGTCTAGCTCTACCATCTTCCATATCATCTTTTGAAACATCTAGATAATCTTTTGTAACCTTATGAATCTTAGCAATTCCAGATGGAAGCATGTTCTTAAGGTTAAATGTAGAACACGTTTTGCCCTTTTTGATTTTTGAAATGGTTCTTTCAAAAATCATTTTTCTTGAATCTTTATCAAATAAAGCATTATATACAGAAGAATGCTTCTTCTTTTGAAAACTCTTCGTCTTGAATAGCGAGTTCAACCACATATTGTATATTTTCCTTTACTCGTTCTTCATCATATTGGATATTTTCTATATCAACTTCTAAATCCATGTCTTCAACGGGGATCTCGCTCTCAGGTATGTGCTCTTCAATTTTTTACTGAGAATTAGTGTTCTTTCTTTTTACTTGCAATTTATGAGACTTTTCCAATTTTCCCCGAGGAGGGTTTTTATCACCTCCATCATCTTAATTATTCTTTGAAGACTTTTTTTGTTGAGATGTTGTAGATTGAGAGTTCTTTTTGGATAGGCTGCTCTTTTGGGAAATAATAGGAGATTGAGCATTCTTTTCGTTAGAGGGTTTTCCTTTTTGCTTATATTGATTTGCGGTACTTATGATGGTTCCAATATCACCTGCTTTCCTTTTAATACATTCAAATTGAGGATAATGATTGTCTCCTTCTTCTTATCCACATATAAAAGTATTAAAAAGTGTATTACTGAATCCAACTGATACCATGTGATTATGAAAAAGATGATTAGGGTCAAAACCCTTAATCTCTTTTGCAAATTCCATGTTATATTGATCAAATTGTGTAGCATATTCATCAATTTTAGCAGTGCCTCTTAGAAAAAATTCGCCAACCTTCCAAGGTAATGGGATAAACTGCTTCTTCTTTTTTTCATAGAATAAACGCAACCAAGACTTGTATTGCCTTGCCACTTCAACAACAAATAATCTGTCTGGAACATAGTAAGGAAGATAAATGAGTTTTTTATGAGAGCAATAGATCCTTATAATATTTTATTTTTCCATCTCTTCTACAATCCCCTTCTTATCCATAAAAGTTAATGCTTCCTTTGACAATCTAGATGTATTTTCTCTAAATACTAGCTTCTTAAAAATAGACACAAATTCATTATATACTTCATAAAAGTAGTGACAACATAACAAAAGTAGAGGATATGGTTTAGGATGAGGATTAGTTTCCAAATGCAGTTTCTTGACAGTGTCTTCAGAAATTAGGTTGCTTGAGAACCAATATCAGATAGAGTATCAATCTTGGTATGCTTTGAAATTACCCTTATGTGGAAAAGCTCTATTCTTTCTTTTCATGTTGAGTTTCATTGAGGCTACTACTTGAAGAATTAGTACTGGAAATAGAGTCCTTACCTTGAAAACCCATGGCTGTGATTTTTGTTTCATCTCCCCAATCAGATCCTAAATCATGTTGTGTAGTTGCAACATTCTTTGGTTTAGTTTTATTGTTGAACTTTTTGGGTCTCATTTCAGGATGAAGTTTCCAACAATGGTCTTCATCGTGGCCATATTTTGAACAATGTTTACAAGATATTTTCTCTCCCTCTTTCTTGACTGAAGCACTCTTCTTTCCATTTCCTTTGAATTTTCTCTTTCCTTTGTCTCCATTAAAAAATGGCTTCTTGCTGCCCTCTTGCTTCCAAATGAGTTGCCTATACACAAACTTCATCTAGATTTGTAGGGTTAAACATGATAATTTTGTGTCTCAAATAGCTATGCAATCCTCCATTGTATTTGAGTAAAGTTTCTTGAGAAGATAAATCTATACCCAAAATCAAAGCTCTTCTTCTAAATTCTTGAGTGTAACTTTTCACACTTTGCCCTTTAGCTTGTCTAATTTTTTTCCAATCCATGGTAGATTTCTGCATGTATGATAATGGATAAAATTTCCCTTTAATTGTAACAATAAAATAGTTCCAAGAGGATAAAACCTTACCATGTTTCTTCATGTCCTCTTGAGTTTTGGCTTCCCACCAAATGAGTGCTGCACTTTCCAATCTAAGAGAAGCAAGATGAATCTTAGTTTCATCATCTTGGATTCTTTGTATCCTACAATACACTTCAATTTGATGAATCCAATTATCCAATTTCTCAGCCTTTACCTCTCCATTGTACATAGGCAATTCAAACTTAATATCAAGCTTAAGCAAAGGAGTTTGTGGAGGAATTTTACCATGTTCTTTTGGAGAATTTGGAGGTGGTTGTGAAACGGTAGAAGACGTGGAATATGGAGGTGAGGGAGGTGGAGTATCACCATTTCCTCCATTCCCTTTTGGAGTCTTATCACCACTATATTCATTACCTCTTGGAGGATTTGAGATTTCACCTTGCAACCTTGCATTCATTTCTTCAAATAAAACTTTTACCATTTCTGTCATATCATAAAAGGCTTTTATGAAAGTTTCATCTTCTGAAGTAGGAATTTCATGACTCTTTTCATGAGCCATACTTGGTTGATGCCTCTTTGAAGCTTGAGGTGAATGTATGGTTCTCCTTCTTGAAAGTTGAGAACTTGGATCTACAAGTTGCCCTTCCCCTCTTGTGAGCTTCAACCTTGTAAGCATCAGAAAACAAAACCCTTGCAAACAATCAAACCTTCAATTTTTTTTTCTTTGATACCAACTTGATCTGAAAATGAAAAAGGTTTGTATATACAAATTTGCATGTGAAAAATGTATGTGTCTTAGGAAATTGGATCAAGTTGCAAACACATAAACTTAATGAGTTTTTACTTAAAATGAAGAACATAAATAGTCATAAAAACCATCAAAAGTAAGAACATAACATAACAAAATGATAAAGGAGTTCACCCCTCTCTTGGGCTACATCTCCCGGTCCAGCTTCCAATGGATCATTTTCATTATATGCTCAAAGTGTTAAAATTAGTGCTTTATAATGCTGAAATTGCAAAATAGATGGCTCCAATGGCTCCAGAATGACCAAAAACCCATAACTGGGCTTTTCCTGCACCCGTTTTGGCAAAAATTAAAGAAAATAGACTTCTTGGAAGTTTTCCCCAATAATTTGTTGTCTCTGCTCACCAAAACACACCCACTGTGTCACTAACCCGACCTCTGTGTGTTTTTCGTGCCAAAACTCAACACTACAGGTCATTCCAGATGAAGGGAAAAAATGTCACACTGTTAGGGGCTAACACCTTTCCCGATGGAGGATATGGTCACATGGCCCCATGTGGCCAAGGTTCGGCCTGAATTCCCATACCCGTCGGCTAGTCCTGTTGGTTCCCCGTGTTACTGGTCATATGGAGGTAGGTATTGTGACTAAAGGATGGGGCTAAGCCTTGACCCTTTTTCCGCTCGGACTAATTGTTTAATTAAGCTTAAATATAAGGTGTGAACTATAGGGTTAAGAACTTCCTATAGGCGGGCTGGTAGCCTGGTCTATGCCAAGACTTTGCCCATGCTCGGAGGTCACGAGTTTGACTCCGATGGAGCCCATACCAAATTTTACCAAACAAAGGGGGTGACATGTGGCGGCCCCTGGCTAGGCCAAGTGGCACCCTTTCATTCGCCCATGACATGCCATGTGTCAATAATGGATTGGTCCACATACCCATGCATAGTCAACCTCTACCAAATCACCTACCTAATCAGCCTGCCATGTCACCAGTCCATGTCAACGGTACAATCGTACAGTCAGCTGCCACGTGGCCTGTATGAACTATACGGACTATACAATCAACATTTTTTTGCCTATTTGGGAAAATGGATAGAACGCGATATCTCCCTCATACAAACTCTGTTTGAGCCCATTCAAGTTGCATTGGGATCATGAGGACGAGATTTGGGCAATGAATCTATTTTTGAGCAATTTTGAACACTTTGATTTTTGAGCATTTTTTGATCCCCTGGATCACTTGGAGCCCACAATAGAGATG
Source organism: Picea mariana (assembly GCA_032191745.1). Lineage (NCBI taxonomy): Eukaryota > Viridiplantae > Streptophyta > Pinopsida > Pinales > Pinaceae > Picea > Picea mariana. The sequence goes on along the minus strand of JASDQU010358294.1, from coordinate 5,476 downwards.
TTTCTAGCTACTCTATGCTGGAGCCCTGGAGGGGATGGACATTTTGAGGGGCTGTAGTGTAGAGAAGGAAATATCATCTCTTGGGAGGTGTAGGATGATGGAGAAGAGAGTTGGGTGGTTGGAATCATTGTAGGAGTAGAGTAACTATGTTTTAATGGGTATTTGAGTTATTATAGTAGACTTTAAACACTCGTAGTATCACATTCGTCATTGTGGAATCATAGCACCAGCTCAAGGGTGGATTGTTGAAGAGATAATTAGTGCAATTAAGCCTATGGTTGGGAGGAACATCCTTTGTCTATAGTCGATTATGTAAAACGTTTTTAAAAGATAAGTGTTTTTATCACTATGCTATTTATTGTTTAATGTTGTGATAGAATTATGGATTTACTCTGTATTTTATACATATGAATTTCATTGTGCGTGTGTGTTTAATTGTTGTTGTGCATGTTTAAACCATTGCATTCATGTTTTTAATTATTAATGATAAAAACATGCATGCGTGTCATGTTGCACATATTTTCCACATAAAAATTGGTATGTTAGTCGATTTTAGTAGTAACATGGCTCAACAAGGGAGTTGGGTATGCCACAAAGTGGTATCAAACCTCTAGTTGCAACACCAATCCTGCCAAATTCTACTACATCAAGGTAGAACTTTGGTATGTCTACAGAGTTGGGGTGAAAACTCAGTCTTACCTAGCATGAGGAATTGGGGTCAAGGCTCCAAGCTTTTGATTTTAATGATATGGTTATTTATGGGAGGGTTTGATTTGGCCTCAAAGTGGCTGAATTCATCTTAGATGCCCAATTCGAGCGTTTTCACAATCACGATGGTCTCGAGCTCAAAATATGGAAAATCGACAAGTGTTGAAAATATAACTTCTCTCGATATAATGTGCATATAGTGTGTGTTCGTGAAGAAAAGAGTTTTCGACACCGAAACATTGACAAAGACAAAATTTTAAGCCCTAATCAAAGCCCCATATTATGTATAAAACCCCTTATTAATCCCTATATATTGAATTATTACATTTCTATTATTATATGTGTAGGTCAACTAGAACCCTTAATCGCACCCTTTGATCATAATTGTACTGCTTTGTCTCCTATATATATCAAGGAGACCTAGTCTTAGGAGCATCTTGTATTATCTCATATTGTATTATGAATTGGATATACTATAAAATGAGGTTTCCCCTTCGAAGTGGACTAAAATTCATTGACTTTTTATCATTTTTAAGGCATTGGACCATAACATTTGGTATCACAACATTGATCCTAGGGTTTTTCTTCTCCAAGAAAGTCATTGTAGCATTTTCGATATAAATTTTTTCTAGTTCTATTGAGATATTGAAACTTTAATTTTATTTAGAAGACATTGCGAGGTATATGTGGTAGAAATTTTATCTTCTGGTCATTATACTTTTGGATATACACCCTGTCTAAGATAGGGTTTTTGACCAGTCCTGTTACTAGTCTCAAACAAGTGTTTTGGGTAAAATTGTCATATATTCTTCAGGAAGGATCCAAATTAAGTGAGACTTATTGCGTTGGAAAGAGGACAAAACTTGGTTTGTCTGGTACGATTTTCATAATTTGGTAGTAAATATTGGATGCGTGGAATTCTATACAAGTTCACTCTCTCGGAAAGGATAAAAATCAACAAGGTTTGGGAAAGTTACCCTAACTTTCACTTGGCACATCCAATTTTGGTCAGACCTATGGCATTGCAGAGAAGACATCTTAGAGTAATAGAAACCATATTTTCAGAGTCAGTAGGACCTAAATTTCAGAAATACATTAGAAGGAAGTTCGTCCAGGAGGACAAAATTCAAATTAAGGGCTTAAAATGCACGTAACTTACAATTGGTATAACTTTTTATTGGAAGATCTATTTTTGGTGATTTAAAACTTGTGATAAAGAGGAAAAATAGAAGTATTATTATTTTTATTATACAAGGGTCTAAAAACTATTTCAACACTAATTAAACCTCTATAAGTATCATCTCATGAAGAAAATGATGAGATACACTACACACTTTCCAAATTGGAGGAACAACTTAATAGTTTGAGTATAACAAGTAATGATTTGGTAAAATCACAAAGACAAATTCCATAATTGGAAAGGAATATAGGTGAAATCGAAAATAAGATGGATGAAAATAAAAAAGAGATACAAAATTCTATGAATTCCATGTCTTCCAAAATCTTTCAGGCTCTAGATGAGAGACTCCCTAAAGGAAATATCAAAATGTCAGGAACCCATGAAAACAAAGGTAGTATTCATGTTGAACAACCTACTCGTAATAAACAAATTTCAAGTGGAGTTAAATCCAATAATGAAGTTAATTATGGTGAGGGTCCTAAATTCAAATTTCCCAAGATTGAATTAAAAAAGTTTGATGGAATAGAGGTCTTTACCCGGGTGAACCAAATAAAGAAATATTTTTAAGTACATAATATTATGGATGATAAAAAAAATAATTCACATAGAAAATTTTAACTTTAAGATAAAACCATACCAATGGATAGTAAAAAGGCACCCCACTCTTTATCATTATACTTGGGGTTTATTTTCAAGAGAATTAGAAGAACAATATGGGAAAGTGTGGGAACAAGACTACTTCAATCAATTGACAAGAATCAAGCACTTAGGTGATATTGAAGGTTATAATTCATAATTTCAGGTATTGACCACAAGGGTGGATGACATAAGTGGTCAACAATTGTTGGAATCTTAGATGGGTGGATTAAAACAAGACATCAAACATGAGCTTTTCTTAAGACATCCTACAAATATTATGGAAGCTATGCAAAATTCTTGTCATATTAGAGCCAAAAATAAGGCTACACACAATTCTACCATTGGAGCATACACAAAAAGAAAATATTGTTTTGGGGGTCATAAGACAAGCATACTTCAACCAGCAAGGTTAACACCTCAACAAATGGATGAAAGAAGAGAAAAAGGACTATGTTTCAATCGTGACAACAAGTATAGTAAGGGGCATACATGTGGTGAGAAGTAATTGTTCTAGATAGGTTGTGAAGAGGAAGAAGATAACATACCTCAACCAACAAGGTTGACACCTCAACAAATGGATGAAAGAAGAGCAAAAGGACCATGTTTCAATTGTGACAACAAGTACATTAAGGGGCATAAATGCAGTCAGAAGAAATTATTCTACATAGACTGTGAAGAAGAAGAATATCAAGAATTAATGGAATTGCCACAAGATCTAGATCTAGAAGAGATTACTCCAACAATATCTTGTCACACATTGGTCAACATCAATACTCCAGAAACCCTCAAGATACAAGGATACATAAAAAATAAAAAGGTAATAATATTGATTGATTCTAGTAGTACCCATAATTTCATCAATTATAAATTAGCAAAAGATCTCAATTGATTTGTATACCCATAATTTCTTCTTCCCATGATTGATTGCAGAGGCATGATTCTAGGAGGTGAGATTATTGGCAGCCATATCATCAACATTCCATTAGAGTAATTTCCCTTGTCAAAGGGAGAGATATTCATCACATGCATGTTGAGAAACCCACATGACAGTGCAACCGGGGGGAGCAGCCTCAGGGACAATTCAGTCAGGGGGAGTAGCCCCAAAGAGATAGAACCTTTGCCATTGATGTCAAAGGGGGAGAGATAGTCACATTGATGTGGAAAGATGAACATTGGTGCAGAGTGATGATCACAGAGGGAGCGTGAGCATTTCCATATCTTGGTGTTGCCATCAATGATTGGTGTTGACGTCAATGTTGGTGTTGCCATCAATGCCAAAGGGGAAGTGTTGTTTTACCATTCTCCTCTACCATCTGAGTTATTGACCCAGGGTTCATGTCTTTTGGGTTTCCAACAAAGCCTCTAAAACTGTCAGCTCTCCTGGTAAACCAGAAGGCAACACAATACACAGAGTGCACTGCGCAGTCTCACCCGAGATAGCTTTAAATGGGTGGCTGTAAGTGTTGGAGCATAACCCTAACTTACAATAGTTTATACCTAGCTTAGACTCCTAGATCTTGGTTAATACATTCCATCACACTTTATTTCACCTAATTTGGCCACATAGAGAAGAAGGGCGCCTCATCCCTAGATTTTAGGGAAAATTGCTATTTTTAGATCAAGATTCAACTCCCGGTTCTTGATTTTCTTGATTTATTCTTGATTTATTCGAACTCCCCCATGAAAAAACTCATCCATTATTGGGGAATGAACACCTCCTCTTTGAGTGAGAGATTTATTCCTTAATTAATGATTTTTTCCCTTACTATTATTAGTAACTACTATTTCGGGTTAGTTAAGTGAGTTGGAACTGCTTCTATTGTCAGTTAAGTGAGATTAAGTGAGCAAATGTGCACCACTTGAATATTGTGGGCATTAATGAGTGTGTGACATGTGTCTTTAGTGGTCTAGGTCGAACTATGTGGTCTCCCTTAGCCTATGACACCTATTTTAGCTTTTTTCTAGCTTTTTTGACTAGAATTTCTATGTTGGAAATTCTATATATTCACCTCCTCTCTTCTTTTTGAGGCTGGTTGCTCATGTATATTCATTTTTGATTAATATAATTCTCTGACTTATGGAGCAAAAACTTTCTCTCATCTCTTGAATATCAACAAATTGTATGTGTTCAATTTAACTAGAATTCTAGATCTATCGGGGTTTCTGCAGGAATTCTACATGGTATCAGAGCTAGATTGAATCTAGTGGATTGTACACGGTTTTATTTGCAGGTATATATCATCAGGAGGTGCAAAAAGCAGCAATGGATAATCTCTCTCAGCCCACAAAACTCATTCTAAATCCTTTCAATTACTTCGAATAGAAGACAAAGATCTCTTTGCTCCTCTGAAGCAAAGGGCTTTACAAGGTAACAATGGGAACAAAGAAAGAACCGACTGCTGCAGTGGAGAAGATCAAGTATTTCAATAAATTAGATGAAGCAATTGGGCTGATATGCCTATCAATTTCCAGAGATCTCCTCTTTCATGTCAGTGGAGCCACTACTCCCGATGTGGTTTGGACCACATTCGAAGGACTATTTGGCAAGCAGGATGCAATGAGAGTGCATCAACTGGAGAATGGAATCATATCCCTAAGTCCAATTCATTTCAGCAACCTGCAAGAATTCTTCACCAAGTTCAAATGCCTCCTTGTTGAACTTAATGCATGTGGATTCAAGAAAAAGGAAGATCAACTCATCCTTTCAATTCTCTCGAAATTAGGCCCTGAATATTCCGTATTTGTATCGTCTTTTCAAGCATCTAAATTGACTCAGGAAACATGGAAAATGCCTCCATTGAATGATTTCATTGCAGCATTGACTCAAGAGCAAGTTAAGTTAGTCCAAATGGGTGCCATCAATCATTCCAAGAACCAAGCACTTGCAGCTATTGATGCTCCAAAGAGCAGTGGAAAAGACAAGCAAAAAGGAAAGGGTAAATTTTCCGA
>JASDQU010358293.1:0-11905 GCA_032191745.1 Picea mariana | reverse complement strand
TGAGTGGAATATTTTACCACTAAGCTACTCACTAGGGTTTGCAATATCAAAACCTTCAAAATTGTATGCTCAAGAGCATCAACAAGCAAAATACCAAAAGCCAGAATGAATAATAGGTGTGCCCCAGCCTCCTCTTTATACTTTTCTTCCATTTCTCTGTTGATTTAGGTTAACCCCTATGGTTAACTCCTAACTCAACCTCCAGTGCTTCTATTCCTCCATTGAGTTATCTTTTAACTCTTTTTCACCTTTTTGTCAAGTCAGCTTAAGAATATAACTTTAGTTTGGTTGACCCTTCCCCTCAATGTGAGACTATGGCCTAGTGGGGATGCCTAGGCCACTAAGTCTTCTCAAAGCCTCTTTATCAAGAGGTGGGGGACATTACAATTTGAGGATCTAAGTCGTCAAAATCACCCGCACCCGACCTGGACCATACCAACCCTTAACATGGATGGATTTGAGGTGTCCCCATGGTTTTTGAATCGATGACTTTCACTTATGGGGTGCCTTAACAAGGCACTCCCTCACCTACTGCACTAGACCTTGGGGGCTTAAAAAGGGTCCTCCTTATTAATAAGGCCCAAATTAATTAAGTAGAAGGTTATATAGTGTTTTTTCAAAAAAAATTCCCCTTAAAGAAACAAGTGAGCAAAGCTCTCTACTTTTTATTTTCATTAATACAAAATATTTTTTCCAAGGTTTATCTATTATCTCTTGTGTTATTTGGTTTTACACTACATTTTATGTGAATGCCTCGAAGTTTTGGGATTAAGTACATTACAAGTAGGGGCTATGCGCTACCAGATAGACAAGTATGAGAGTGGCACATAAACCATGGTGAAAAAGAAGTGCCCACTGGTATCTCAAGTTCCAATGGGCAGTGCTGAAAATCACAACATCAATGGAGGACTGCAACGTTGGAGGACTGCTACATGAAAGGACCTTTAGTTTTTTTAGGTTTTCCCATTGTTTCTTCTTGGCTTGTTTTTTTCCTTTGTTTTCCGAGGTTTAGGAGCTTTTTCTGGTTTTCATGGATCTGTAGTTTTTACTTGGTCCAACTCTCCTCCTGACAGTTTTTCATTAGGTCTGTCAGTTTTGTTAGTTTTTACTTGTGCCTCGTTTATTTGTGGGAATCGAAGCTTACTTTGCACATTTTATCTTACCGGTCAGTTAATGCACTGTATCATTTTAGGTGTAGAGATTTGTAGCTTCAAAGGATTCTGACGTTATCTAGCAGGTGTTTTAGTGGATACAAATTTCATTTACTGACATTGATGACTGATTAACTGTTTATTATTAGTGGATGTGTTTTTCATCTACTGGCCTTGTTTCTCTTGGAGTTAGAGTCCTTCATTACTCTACCTTTTGTTACTCTTGGATTTCTCCCCTTTAACTCACTTCTGTGTTTCAAGGTTCTGACGTACTAGCTCTCCCTTTTAACTGTTTTAGCCTCGTTTCCTGTTTCGAGGTGGGTGAGGTGGCGACCTCTCTTCTACGATGACGAAAAATGAAATTAATGCATTAATGAGATCAGTGGGCGAGGCCAGTTGGAAACAAGTGGGCTTGTTTACCGAGGCCTCAGAGCTCCAACCTCATTACGCCAAGCTTCAGTCCCCTGACAGGTTACCTTTCAAACCTTCTTCCAGCTCTTTTCTCCCGGAAAGTTTAGCAACTGATCCAAAGTTTCCTGCATGAGGTTGGGAGGCAGGTGGAAATAATACATTTTCCTTTGGACAGAAGCGAAGAGCTCAGTTTTCTGGTATTGCTTCCCTTGAACAGACACACAACCTCTCTTCTAGCAGACCAGGACCTAGGTTTTTCAAACCCTAGAAAAACAACAAAGTAAAGAGATGTTTCATCCTTGGATCCGACATTGGTCTGGAGGATGCGTGCACGATGGCTATGTGCACTCTGGTAGGAAGATTTTCCTATCGTAAGTTTATTAAAGTTTCTTTGGCACACTAAGTGGACATTCCTTGGAGGCCCCTCTTAGGTTATTCTCCAACGATTTTTTATCTAGCTCGGGGCTGGTTCGGCTTCCAATGTCGTAACCCAGAGGACGCTTCCATAATTTTGGTTTCTCGGTGGGTGGTGGATGGCGGAAGTCTCATGTTGAAGCGCTGGTGCATTTCTTTTGACCCATCAAAGGAGTATTTCTAACTCTGCCACCTTTGGGTGTTGATGTCGGGCTTGCTGCTATAATGGTGGAATAAGCGGGCTTCAACTGAGATAGCCAACAGACTGGGCTGGTTTCTGGTGGTTGATGAGGAGGCTCTTCAAGCTATGGATAAGCGTCTGTGTCGAGTTTTAGTGGATATAGACATCCATGCAGGTCGCCTAGAAGCGGTGGAACTGGAGTGGTGTGGGATGCTTCGAACACAGACTCTCGACTTTTTGGGGGTTCCTTTCAGGTGCACAAGGTGCAGACAGATGGGTCATCACCACCACAAGTTTCAAGGAAACTTCCTGGATGACTCCTCATCAGAATCATCACTGATGTGGAGACCTACTAGCTTTGACCCTCTGGAAGTTTCATCGAGAGGCTGGAATGTTCGATTTCCAGGTGTTGTTTTACCCGAGGAAGACATGACTAACACCAGTTTTACGGGTAAGCTTAAAAAACTATGTCTGTCACTTTACTTTTCTCTCTCATCGTGTGAAAAAACTCTATCTGTCACTTTTACTTTTCTCTCTTTCCGAGGTCCCTACCGCTTCACCAGATATGGACTCCTTACTGGACTTGTTTCCATGTAAGTTCCAGAACACATTGGGGGCCAGCCTCCGACTCGAAGTGTGCTTTGCTCCTCTGTTGTACCCCCGCCAACTGTTTTGGAGGTATTATGGAACCCCATGGGAGCCTCGAGGGTTTCCACTGATGAGATGTCGTCCAGACTTGAGAGTGTGGTGGGTAGGGTGGGGCGTGTGACGGGACCAGTTTCTCCGGACCTTGACTTTTGTATGGGACAACCTATGGGGGAACCTTTGGAACTGCTACTCAATGAGACTAAAGCAACTCTCCATTCATCAATCCAGGCTCTTCGCTGCACTGTGGGGTTAGGAGAGCTGGACAGGGGGGAGTGTAGCCTTAGTGTGGTACTAGATTCACTTGTTCTTGCACTACAAGAACTTCCAGAACCGAAAGCTCTGCTAACCTATAAAGGAAAAGAGATTATAGCATCTGCTCCCTCTGAGTTACAATCACGTACTTCACAGAGCTCTAGGGAAAAACCTCTTGCTTTGGGAGCCAAGGGTTTTATTTGGTCAAAGGGTTTAGGCTGTGAAGTTTCACCCATAAAATCTCAAAGTTCTCATAAGCGAGCAGAGGTTTGTTTAAAGGAGAAGGTACTATTTTCTTCATCTGATTCTGAACTTGGGGCGCTTAGAGGCATTAAATCCCTAGCATGCCATAAGTCATGATCCTGTTGTCACTTAACATAAGGGGAGTGGGGGTATCCCATAAACTTGCCTCGGTTTGTCATTTTTTATTGTTGCACCAACCAGAGATTTTATTCTCTCAATAGAGCTTAGTGGATGACTTTAGAGCTCGTTCTTTTCTCTCTCGGCTCAAACCTGAATGGTATTCGGTTGCTGTAAGTTCGGCTGGAAGATCTGGGGGTCTACTAGTTGCATGTGACCCAATAAAGTTTGATTTGAGCCCTTATATTTGCTGTTGTGGGCTGTTGTTGACATGTTATAGTTTCAAGTTAAAGGAGCAACTATCTTTTCTCAACGTTTATGGATCGTGTATTGATAGGAAAGCATTTTGGCTAAAAGTTAAAGATAGAGGTATTTTTTCCCATCAGAATTTGATAGTCGCTTGTGACTTCAACTTCACATTATCGAAAGGGGAGAGCTGGGGTACTAGTGTTCAGTCCGATCCATTGGCATCTTTCTTAAAGGACATTTTTATAGATGGAGGCCTAGTTGACATTCTCCCGGATGCATTAGTACCAATGTGGAGGAATGGTCGGAAGGGGGGGGATAGCATATCAAAGTGTTTGGATAGACACTTTGTTTCAATGGATTTGCTCGGAAAGTTGGCACGATATCGGGCTTGGGTGGCACATCCTTATATCTCGGACCACGTCCCAATCATTCTTCAATTAGATGGCTCCTATCAGCACAAATTTTATCCGTTCAAACTAAATCCAGGCTGGCTGCGGGAGGTTGGTTTCTCTTGTATAGTTTTGGATATTTGGTCATATCCAAAGTTTCTACAGGAGACAGGGCTCCAAAGAAGACTGGTATGGAAGCTGAAATGCCTTAAAGTGGAAATTAAGAGGTGGAGTAGGAACCTTAAAAAACAAATGGCTCAAAAACTGGACACTTTAGAAGAGGACTTACAGTCTATGTATAATTCTTCCTTTACAGATCTGTTGAATGTGGAGCTTACCGATATGATCAAACAAAAGGAAGCTGAGAGACTACAATTTCTATATGCAGAGGAAGACTCTTGGAGGCAGAAGAGCTGAGCAATATGGTTAAATTGTGGGGATCGCAATACCAAGTATTTTCACCACTATGCAAGCGATCGAAAAAATCGCAAACGGATTTGGGAACTTCATACTGAGGCTGGTCTGAAACTTTCAGGTCAACATGAATTAAAGGAGGATGCAGTCAATTATTTTAGAAATTTGGGCTCGACCGCAGGAATTATTAATGAAGACCAGACTTCTCTGGCCAGTCTTTGTCCTTCTTTGGTTTAGGAGAAAGATGCCCGTCTGATGGAAAAACCGTGCTCTATGGAAGATCTTCTGAACATACTAAAGGCCTTTTCAAAAGACAAAAGCCCAGTCCCAGATGGCTGGACTGTGGAGTTTTTCCTCCATTATTTCGAGCTGGTGGGTGAGGATCTTCTAGGCATGGTTGAGAAATCTAGACAGAAGGGAGAAGTGATAAAAGCATTGAACACCACTTTCATTGTATTAATTCCTAAATCTAATCATCCAACATATTTTGGGGATTATCGACCTATCTCCCTTTGTAACTTATGTTACAAAATCATTGCAAAACTATTGGCAAATATATTGAGGCCAATTCTTTCCAAAGGATTAGCAGAAGAACAATTAGGCTTTTTACAAGGTAGACAGATCCTCGATGCGGTAGGTATGGCATAGGAATGTCTCCATAGCATCAAACAAAAAAACCACAGGGATTTAACTCTAAAACTTGATCTAAATAAAGCACATGACTTAATCAATTAGGAGTTTCTAAGGATGATTCTCATAAAATCTGGCTTCGGTCTAGCTATCACAAGTTGGATCATGAGCTGCGTCACTTCTATTTCATATGCAATCTTAATTAATGGTGAACCATCTCCTTTCTTTCAAAGGGGTAAGGGCCTCATACAAGGTTGCTCACTGTCGTTTCTTCTCTTTATATTGGTTATGGAAAGAATGAGTATTCTCATCAGAAAGGAGAAAGAAGTTGGCTCGTTGATAGGCATAAAGGTTTCAAGGATCACAAAGATTCTACATCTCCTATTTGTGGATGATGTGTTGATCATGAAGAGAGCCAGCTTAGCTGAGTGGAACGTGATTGTCGACATTTTAAAAGTTTTTTGCATGCTAAGGGTCTTCAGATTAACGAAGAAAAATCTACCTTTTATATGACGGGTATGGAGGAGGAGGCGTTGACGTCTTTTAAAGCGCTTTTCCCGTACCGGTTCGAGCCTATAGATACATGTTTCAAGTATCTGGGTTTTTTTCTAAAGTCAAATTGCTACAAAGCAGAAGACTCGTGATGGCTAATAAAAAAAATTAAAAAAAGAATAGACCATTGGTGTAACTGCTGGCTCACTCTTGGAGGTCGTTTAGTTCTGATAAAAGCAGTTTTGGTGAGCCAACCGGTTTACTGGAAGTCTATGGTTGTGATCCCGTCCTCAATTCTTGAAAAATTGAGACAACTTATCTACACCTTTCTATGGTCGGGATGTAAGGAAAAGAAATGTCTTCACCTTTGTAATTGGGACAACTTAGCCGGGACAAAGAAAGATGTAGGATGGGGGATACAAAATTTGTTTTTTTCAATAAAGCTATGGCGGCAAAATCACTGTGGCGTGGGCTGACAACAGCGGGGATATGGAAAAAAGTCATAAAAGATAAATACTTACCTTATGTCTCTATATCAATGTGGTTCAGATTGGAGCTTAGATCACATGGAGATCCTTTACGAGTCTGGAGAAACCTCTTAAAATCAAAACCACTCTTAGACCATTGGCTATGTTGGAAATCGGGTAATGGGATGACTATTCAGGTTGGAAGGGATCAACTTATGGGATTGGGCATTAACTCTTAACTTTCTCAAGCTCTTTTGATAGCCTTAAAGAACCGTGGGGTTACTTTTCTTTACCAAGCAAAGAACACGTTGATGAATATGCCTCAAATTGCGTATTGGAAAGATGCGATCCAGCTGGGCATAAATAGTGATCTTACAAAGGAATGGGAGCATTACAGAAGGGCACTCGCAGGTGCAAGTATTCTTTTAGCATCAACAGAGGACGAGTTAAGGTGTTTGAGAGGAGACGGATCGGGTTACCCCACTGTCAAAAATTTGTATAGAGCACTGTCCGAAAGTATGTGGGCTCCAACCAGTAGGGGTTGGGAATATAAGCTCTGGAAATGGAAATTGGTTCTAAAAAAAAACTGTTTTTTTGGCTGCTCTTAAAAAATAATATTCTGACTTGGGATGTGTTGCTGACTAGAGGCTGGGAAGGCCCGAGTTTTTGTATCTTGTGTAGATGTAACCAGGAGTCTTTTACCATCTGTTTGTTTCCTGTCCTTTCACTCGTCAGGTTTGGATTTTATTAGAAGGGATCCTCAAGACCAAGCTGACCTGGGAGGGTCATTCCGTTGATGCTTGCCTCACATCCTTTGATGGTAAGCATCATTCCTATATTACTCTTCCAGCTATAGTTTGCTGGTGCATTTGGTTAGAAAGTAATAATCTTCTCTTCAATTTCAGAATGACGATCCCACAGGTGGTGGCCACAAAGGCAGTGATGTGCTATAACACTAGTAAGGAAACACAATCGATTATATCTATGTCAAAGATCAAGGTTCCTCCTAGGCTTCAACAATAGTGGGTTGGTTTGATGACACTGTTGCTGGTGATGGTCTAAACAGTGGTGTTGGTGGAATCATAAGCATAAATTCAAACTACCTTATCAAATGGTATTTTAACACTGGAGCAGGTACCAACGATAGGGCAAAGCTGATGGGAGTTTGGTCCACTCTCTTTTTATCGAAAATCCTCAATCTTCAGAATATTCAAATCATTGGTGACTCAAAGTTGGTTATTGATTGGTGTAACGGGAGAGGAAGTCTTCAAAGCTTGGTGGTGGAAGGGTGGAATGATCAAATTAAGAGGCTTATCTTTTCATCACACCTACCGGGATTTCAACAAGGAAGCATACACACTTTCTAAAAGAGCACTCAAGTACTGAGACTGCTATGGGAAGATCGTTTACACCTCGTGGGTAGACAATGAACCAGGCCTCACCAGATACATCAAATTTTTTTGATTCCCTCATGGATGCTAGTGGATCATATGTTATTGAGTTTTTTGTGTTATGCTGGTTTGGTTTTTTAGCATCAGGGTAACCTATCTTGTATGCAAGGGAATTACACTTTGATCAAATGTTTCCTTGGCATAAAGTACTGTATATTTCTCTAAAAGAAAGTTTATCCTTTAATGCTTTTTTGAAAGAAGATGATCACTGATGTAACATTTTATATTAACTAATATAAAGATAAATTTTCTTGATTGGAAAAAAAGTACATTACAAGTAGTTTCAGAGAGTTTTCTTGGGTTAAAAAAGGGAGAATTTTGTTTTTCTCTTTTTTGCAATTTTTTTTACGAAAAAAAAGGATAACAACATTCAGATCCATATATAAAACTTTGTGTAGAATTTGAATAAACAAGCTACATATTTTAATTTCTCTATAAAAATACCAAAAAAAAATTGTAAGTGGATTTATTACTTATTTAAAAAACTTTGTGTAGAATTTGAATAAACAAGCTACATATTTTAATTTCTCTATAAAAATACCAAAAAAAAATTGTAAGTGGATTTATTACTTATTTAAAATCAACATTTTTTTACGGTTTCCACCTATGACATTGTGAATTTCAATCTTTGAATAGAGTACATAGATTTCAATCAAACCATTACCACTAGATCTAGAGAAACTATGACATTTCATAATTGAGATCATAATAGGCTAGAAAATCTCACGTTTCCTCACCGTTTTCTTCTCCCCGGATTAATTGAGATAATATGCTGGCCCTCTGCTTAGAAATCGACGGTTTGATGGAATGAATCAATCGCCCTGTAAAGTTTGAAGCGACTCTCTGAAATTCCACGGACTTGCCAATGGGTCTCATGTGACCATAGTATTATGGAAAATTCGATGTTTCCCATGTGACCGTCACCCAGTCGGAGCTGAGTACACATCGGACAGTTATTGGAACATGCAGATTATTGGCAACTGTCAAAATTTGTGCGGTGGTGATTTACCCGAAGTAAAGTAAAATTTAAAATTTACACGGCTTAAAGTTAATTGAATAGGGTCTTTCCGCATCTCCATGGCTTACTTAATGTTATTGGTTTTTTTTTGGCTGGAATCCAGCTATGTAAATTTGGACAAGATTTCTATTATCTGTTGTTTAAATTGCATTTTTGAATGCATAAATGGATTCAGCGTGCTGAAAAACCCCTGAAACATTCGGATTATACAATCTTAACCACTCAAATCTGCAGTTCCAACCATTCATCACTGAATTTCTAGCAAAATCAAACTAAAAAAATTACGGAAAAAGATATAAGGTTTAGACTACTCCTTACAAACATACTATTGGAGATGCAAGATTATGATTTTCAACATGCCAAGAAATATAAATTGGAAAAAAAAATCATATTAATATTATTGTATCATACTAAAGTTAATGTAAATAGCTAATCAATGTGTTATTTTCTTATTTTTTATTTAATATAAAAAAAAAAAAAAAAATTTCCCTATATCATAGGGAATAAATTATTTTTATCAAACTCCTTATATTTTAAATACATAAAAAATATGATAGGGTACAATGCTAAGGCACCCTATTAGGATTATATAAAGCCTCCCAACTTTAGGATTTCTTGAAAGATGCCCTCATACTTAAGATATTCAATCAATCTCATATGTGTATAAAAGAATATAATAAAAGATAATAAGGGAACTCACGTAAAATATGAATAACAAAAACTACAAAATTAATCTAATCAAAGAGGGCATTTTAATCTCTATTTTCCAAGTTATCAGAATAAAAAATGGTATAAATAAAGAAGCTACTTCAAATATAAGCGTGTAATATTTGAAGTAAAACAAATAGAAGTATGAATACTAGTAGAGGAAAGTAGTCCATTAATATTATAACTTTGAAGAATATGCGCTATCAATCGATAGACAATGTGCAATTGTCTAAATGTACTTCAAGAAAATCTAAACAATCAATACCCAAAGTCATGTCTAGTGAGGTGTGTTTCAGGGTATTGTTTCAACATTAACTTCTGATATAAAGATTATTACTCACTAAAGTAGTGATTAATGCAGCATCATGAGATAGTGAATATCGTTCATGAAATAAGAAGACACAATCATAACTTTAATGAAGGTTTTAGAAAGAAAAACAAACAAAAATGTTGAACATGTCAAACATTCATCAAATCAATACTTTCTAATCAGATTCTTCAAATGCATCCAAATAACTGAGATGTGGATTTAGATTAACAAAACAATATTACAAACTCAGAAAAATAAAGGGATGAATCTTCTCTTCATATTAAAATTGTGCAGAAAACCTATTACAAATCTCATCATAATATTTACACTATCGGTGAACAAAAGGCTCCACCTCTGTTCTCCCCCGACCAACCCCTGTAGATTTTAACCTTGTACAATTAATTACTGCAAACATATTCTTAATAAGAACATAAAATATACAATCACACACATGCACATGAACGCATGCGCGCGCGCACACACACACACACACACACACACACACACATTTTACCCTGGAAATCCAAATTGGGAAAACCAACAACCTGTTTAGAGTCGCACATCTAATCTTGTATTCATCATATCTTCACTGTTTACAATATAATACATATAGGATCCCATGGCATCCAAAACCCTTAATCCATTGACCTAGATTAGCCAAAAAACTTAATTCTTTAACCAAAATTAGAAAACCATCGGCAAAAACCATGTGTCGAAAAACTGCCAAAAATGGACGCAAAAAAACACCCAAAAAATTAATTTCAAGGGTGTTTCCCACGAACCCCCACTTAGGGAGGCTCCCAACCCCCTCTAACCCCCCGGGTAGGGGGGATAGTTTCTCCTCCTCTAACCCCCCTTTTGTTCCCGGTGCAACACAAACACTAGATATCATCATGCAAAGAATATAACACATACCCAACATTCTCCCACTTGTTGTTTTCTTTGAATACATGAGGTTACAAGGTTACATAGTCAAGAATCCAAGTTAGCAATTCCCATAGATCCTCTACACCATGAGAACTTATCAGTTCACATAGATTTTGTTAATGAATCTACAACATTCTTCAAAGTGTCCACCATCATAAAAAACACCTTCTTTTCTTCCACCATGTCTCTCACAAAGTGATATTGAACATCAATATGATTTGTCTTTGAATGATAAGTCAGGTTCTTTGCCAGGAAAATTGCACTCTGATTGTCACAATATATGTTTACAACTTGTTGGCACAGGGGCCGACCCAGGGTTCACTCCAAGAGCGCACCAACAAGCCCAAGCTACTGGCCCTTTCGGCAGTACCTGCGAAGCAGATGCTGTCTCACCCGAAGCAACTATGAGGGGGTTGTAGGAAAGAGATGTCTACAACCAGGGGAATGTCAAATGGATCTAATATAGTAGTAACACAACATGCATCTATCACTCAACAAGCTAGATCTATCCTTCACAATTATAGATTTGATCTAATGTAATAAGGCATGTAACAATATAACAACGACAGAGATCAAAACATCAATTACACACACAACAACGTATGTACGTGGTTCACCCTCTCTCTAGGACTACGTCCACAAAAATGTGCTTATGATTCATTAAGGTAAAGCATACAGTTCTTATTTGCGCTCTCAGCTAGCAGGTCCTCTTTCTTCCGTCTCTTTCTCTCCCCTTCCTGCACACCCAACTGCAGGACTTGACCTTCGCATAGAGCAGAAGATCTTACAATACTAGAAGGCTTCCTCTCTCTCAGCACTTCTCTCTCTCAATACAATGATCCCTCACACAATACTATAGCTAGATCAACAACAATATTGTACTGCAAAATTACCAACCACACCTAGGCCTTTTAGACCTCTATTTATACATTACAACACCTCACCGACAACTTTTAGGCCGAAACCTAGGTGCCAAAACCCTACATACTAAAACCCTAGGTGTCTAAAACCCTAGGTCAACTTGACCTGCTTTTCTGGGGCTTCGCCAACCTGTCTTTCCTTTCTTCTTGCGTGGTGCTAGTGATGGATTTTTCCGCTTGCTGAGTTGTCTTCGATCCATCTTCCTTGCTTACCTGTCATCCTTGATCCTCTCATCCAATGACTTGATTTTCTAAACTTCGCTCCATCTTTTCTGCTCTTTTGCTTACTTCGACCTAGTGACAGTCGCTGTGTTTCCCGCGAAGTTCTCTTTTTACCTTTTCTTCCTTGTTCTTCACTTCCTTCCATAACAAAGGGCCAACAGCCCCCCAACACTCACCTATGACTCGTCCCGAGGCACTTCAGATCTGATCCTTCTCTGTTTGGCTTCGACTTTGGACTGTGCAATGCAACCCTTGCTTTCTGCTTCTTGCCTCCTCCCCGTCCTTGTGCAA
>JASDQU010358279.1:492-11886 GCA_032191745.1 Picea mariana | reverse complement strand
CTGGCACCTGCTCAATGCTCCCCTGGCAGAGTTTCCAGAATCCTCAGTGATTCTGTCTTCTCCTCTGAACTCAAACAAGATTTCTCTCCTTGTGCCTTCAATGCACGCACTCAATGCCCTCCTGGAATAGCTCTACAGAACCTTCAGTAATTATGTCTTCTCTGTGCCTTCCTTTGCACTTTTTCCACCTCTAAGGTATTCAGCAACCTTGAGGATTCTCCTTGAGTCAATGACTTCAGCTGGTGCACCCTCCTGGCATGTCTTTGTCTGAATCCGCAGACTTTAGAAGTGAAATCCTTACACTGGCTTTTAGGGACCGCAACACTCTATCATCCACTCATGCATGAAGCCTCAAAGCATCCCAAACCTGAAATCAAAGAACCCACAGATAGGAAAATCTATTTGTCCCTGTAAATACACTCTTAATCATACATCTATAGCATATAAATACACACACATGAAGACATTCATCATATATAGAATAACATGTAGGAAAAAATTCTTTGATTGTATTAATCTGAAAATGCCTCTTTACAATGTGTTTGATCTTGGACTGCAAAAGAGTCTCAGCTCAACTCTTTTCTCTTCTCTACTTGACTTACCCAACTACCTCTCTAACTCATCCTACATATAAAGGATCTATTACATGAGGGGGCTCTTCGAGCTCTTCCCTTCATCCTCACCAACCCTATTCAATTACATTAACTTTACATTTGATGGGTTGTCTAGTCCAGATCGGAACTAGATCCAGCCTTACAACCATTAAAGGCCTTCTTTAACTACAACCTGCTCAAAGGCATGACTTTGGCTCTACCAGCCTTACAAACATTTAATACAAATTTCAAATTCAAAATTTGAAACGAGAGGGTTTCTCCTCTCTTCATCCCATTGAATGTGCACGTTGCTAAGCTAGCTGGCGTGTAGCTGGTCTTTGGAGCGATGCTCCTACATCACGTTGTTGGATGACATAGAGATCTTTTCCTTTGTGAATCTAACCAATGGTGTAGGGTTCCAGGTTCAATTTTGTTGGAAGGTCCAGTCTCTTGATGGCCTCTACTGAGATCATGTTCTTCTAACTGCCACTATCGACAAGGAAATGAAGCAAAGCCCCATTTACCCACATATGTGAGTTAAAGAGGCATTCCCCTTCCTCTATTTCTTCTAGTTCGGTTGGCTAGAATTTAGTGGTAGCGACAGTGGAACTGCGTTCAACATCGTTAATATCCTTCCCTCATTATGGATTTGATTTAGAGTCAGAATCTGCCTCTGAATCAAAATCTTTCTGCTCGACCCCCAGTAACTTCTTGGAGAGACATTCTTTGGTGTTATGTGTTACAAAAACAAGACCGTGGAGCTATAAAATAAAATAAAATGCAGAAAAAAAAACACAATAGATACACAATAGAATAGAGACACAAATTTGCGTTGTTCACCTAGTGCGGGCTATGTCCAGTAGAGAAATTGCCAGGTCCTTCCTTTATTATTATCCAGCATATGAAGGGATACAACATACAACAAACCCGCTATAACTTCCTCTTATTTCTCTCACAGTGTCTTGTCTCAGAATAAAATATTCACCATAATACATAGCCGCAATACATTTCCCTCATAACAGAGGGTTGCTTTCTAGGGAAAAAAACCCTAACATAATTTATACCATTAGATCTTTAATCTGCAACCATTATATTGGCCCAACCAACCACTTCCATGGAAGTCGGAAGCTTCTTAGGAGAAATACATTATTCCATAAAATTCATTGCCAATTTCTCTTTCATAGAAGCTCCTATGCATGCATTAACAAGTGTGAAACAAGTCTTTTAGTGGGGAGGAAAGAAACAAAAATCCATCTAGACATTGAAAGACAAAATAAGAACTGCACCAGTTTTGGATCTGCCAGCTTTTCAACATCCATTTGAGATACAAACCAATGCGAGTGGATATGCCATGGGGGCATTATTCACGCAACAAGGTAAAACTATTTGTTACCATTCTCAAAATTTTATTCAATAATTAATTAACTATCCAACATATGATAAGGAATTATATGTTTTGGTACAAAGTGTGAAAAAATGGAATTATTACTTAATGGGGAAGGAGACAATAATTCATACAGATCATCGACCATTTCAGTATTTGCAATCATAGACAAAGCTACAACAGTCAAAACAAATTTAGGTGGATGGGTTTCTTACACAAATTTCATTTGTCTATTAATTATAATAAATGTATTCATAATAAGGTTGCATATATGTTATCAAGGCTTGTAGTCAATGAATGTACAATACTAAGCTATAATCCTCTAGCTCATGAAATTTTTGTTGAACGATATGCTAGACATGACGATTTCAAAGATGTATATGAGGAACTAACTCATGGAAATAAACATGAAGAATTGGATTATCATGTTTAGGATAATTTGTTATATAATCTTGGAAAGCTTTATATACCCAGGGATGAAAGAGAAAATGTAATCAGAGAAGAACATACATCTCTTATTTCTGGTCATTTTGGGGTAGGTAAGAAATAACACAGTTGCAAAGATATTTTATTGGCCTCGAATGAATGAAACAATTTCCAAGTATGTCAAGGGTGTGTTAAGTGTGCCACAAGTAATCCCAACAATATAAAGTTGGGGTTATATATGCCACTTCCAGTACCTTATCAACCATGGGAAAGTGTGTCCATGGATTTTGTAGTGGGATTGTCGATGTCTAGAACATGTCATGATTATTTATATGTTGTTGTGTATAGGTTTAGTAAGATGTGTATATTAATCACTCAAAGAATCAAGTCGCAACAGAACAAACAACGTAACCCAGATCTCCTAGACCCTGTTGAGGGGGTAAAACCCCTCTGTAGCCCCCGCATGGAAGAGTATACATACATTTGGGGTGTAAATACTTCATGAAGTATAAATAGGGCTGAAAACAAAAGACCTCTGAATCAGGAAGATAATCAGGCTCCACAACTAGCATTGTGCCAAGGGATTTTATGGTATTCACATCATTTTCCTGTGTCCTTATTTTACTTCTTATTACCCTTCTTGTGTTGCGGCTTGGAATCGTTTTCCTGAGAGTGGCCATATTTTCTCTGTCTCATGTTTTGTAGGTTAGGGATGCATTTTCCCTACTTCATCTATGAGAAGTTTGCAGATCCAAACTCTTGCCTCTTCTGCTTAAATTTTTTCTCGATCTTGACAACATATCTATAAGTTGTACCCAATGATGCAATGTAAAAAAACTCCATTTATGATTGAATGTATCTATGAAGACAGCCACGTTATTTGAGCACCAGATTTCACTCCTATTATTTAATACCCAATTTGGTGTGCAAGGTATGGAAAATATTGGTGAAATATGGTATTGTCTAGTCCCTTTCATGACATAGGGTGGCCCATATTGTGTATTGGCCCTCGTAGCTTCCAACATGGTAGTATTGTTATTCAATGGCATCCTTGAAGGAATCCAATGTGGGGGAGACTGAAAATATTGTAGATTCCTCTATGGTCCTTTTCTCAAAGTATGTATCCCACCAGTCCTTAACATGGGAGACGACCTTGAGGACTGCAAAATTAATCTTTTCCCTATCGGAAAAATTGTGGACCAAAAAAACCCTTTGATCAGATTCAACCATTTATCTACAACATCTTCATATATCAGTCCTTCCAATAATGGAATATCAAAATATACATGTACCTTGAAGGGGGTTGCATGGTTTCTTGATGAAGATGTGTCTCCTGTGGGAAAACACCGAAATATCTGTGAAAAGTTGTCCATCATTTCATTCCTTTGTTGTTCCAGGGATTCCTCAAGCAACATTTTAAAAGGATATCCTACTCCACCATATTTATTTTTGTCCCCCATGGGTTGTTTTTAGTGTTAGAATGATCGATCCTGAAAAAGATCCACTGGTTCAAGTCCAAACTTCTTTTACCTGGATATTGTTGGAGACATGCACAAAGAAAAATAAATGAAGAGAATACCGCTCTAATACAATTGATCTGGATTTATGAGTGGAATGAAATGAATAACATAATGAATACAATAACACAGAGATATAGAGAACAACAACAATTATCTAGTGAACAATAAATTCTATTGAATCAGTAAAATAGGTTGAAACCATAAAGCTACAAAATTGAAAACAACTTGCTCGAATGGTGGTAGCTATCTCTGAGAAGAGATGTGGCCTCTACGTGCATATGTCTGAGCATAATAATTACAATGAGGCTCGAAAGGAACTTTTAACATTACTCATGAATTCAAAAACCCTAGACATCCAAAAACCTAACCCTAGGAGATGAAACACCAAAAGTGATGTGGGCCTCGATGGGTAAGTTGGTACCTCAACTTCTCGTGGCTGTAACTTTTTCATACGACCTTCGTTTTAGGAGTGTAATAGCCCATTTGAAAGGTATTATCAAGAACTAAACATCATGTTGTCAAACTATGGCTCCATATATAGTTTGACTATGAAAATACAGGAAAACATTGTTAGGGACCCAAAACGGATCTGGAAGTACGGAAAGACGTGTTGACATCAAAACTTCCAAAATAAGCCAGTTGGATTAGGTGGGTGGCCAAAATTCACCACTTGGAAGATGTTTAGGGCTTCAGACAACCTAGAAAGTGTAGAACCCACAATTACAAATACGTAAAGAAGAACGCACTAAAATAAAAACTTTCAAGAGGATCTAGTGGGTGGCCACCAATATCCACTTAGATCAATTATGGTCCATTCAATATTTTGAAGAAGGTTGGTATTAATGAATTTATTTTAGATCTTCCATCTTATATGAAAATGTATTCAGTGGCGAATGTGGAGAATTTGAATCTTTATGAGCCTCCTATGATAATGTATAAATATGAAGGTGTTTAGGTTTCGACAGTTGATGATTTTGCTCCTGAGTACTTAGACAAACTACATGAAGATTTTATGCTTGACAGAAGGATTATGACTTCACAACGGGGTGATGTGGAATATCTTCGAGTTGGTATAAAAGGGGTAAAACCAAGAAAAACAAGATGGATCGAGATCAGGAAAGTGAGGTAGATTTACCCTCACTTAGGTGTTGAATAATCAAAACGTTTGGTGGTCCAAAAGGCTTCCAATGGGTAGGAATGATCTAGGTGGATCTAGGATTTCTCAAAAAGTAGATCATCTCATTTTTTTTTGAAAATAACTTCATTGCGTAGATATCAACAAGATATTTCCAATGACGTGTGACTCACCTCAAATAGAGTTCGTCCGATGAAGTTATGACCTTTTGAATTTTGGAAAAAATAGAAGCAAAAGGACGAAGTCCCGCTGAAATCAACATCATGATGTGGAGGACCGTACGTTCCACATGGAACCAATAAAAGGGTGACATGTGGCCTACTGGATAGTGACATGGTAGGTACAATAACAACATAGTCAACATGTTGTACAGTGATAGGTGGCATCGTACAATGACATGGCATGGTGATAGGTGTACAATTGAGGGAACGTGGACTAATTAGAGAGTGCCACATGACACTCTTCGATTGGTCAATAATGGTTAAAGGTATCAAAATTTGTTGCGAGCCCAATAGGTCGAACCTAGGTCTCATGGGAATCGTTCCAATGATTTACCATTACAACCGCCACATGTCACTTAACCATATGTGTGACAGATAACATTTAACTTTGAAATGTTTTTATTTTGTGTAAAAAAGGGAGATTGGGGGTTCCCAACCCCCGGTCCCATGGTATATATTCAACCTTATAAAACTATGCCATATATTCGCAGGGTTCATTTAAATATTATGCCATGAGTAATATATGCCACCACATGTATTAACAAACTTCATACTATATATATAACATAAAGTTAAAATGAACTTCCAAAGGGTGAGAGGCCTGT
Organism: Picea mariana; assembly: GCA_032191745.1. Taxonomy (NCBI): domain Eukaryota; kingdom Viridiplantae; phylum Streptophyta; class Pinopsida; order Pinales; family Pinaceae; genus Picea; species Picea mariana. Next base: position 6,002 of record JASDQU010358279.1, on the reverse strand, counting down.
GAGGTTGAACCTACGACCTCCTCCCACATGTACCAACGCTCTAATTGGTTCACCAAGGATGCCTCTTGTTACAAGATAAGCAAATTAATGTTTTTAACTTAGCCCACAGAGTTCGGGTGACAGGTTTATCCCGACCTCCCTATTTAACTAGCACCTAAACCAATGCACCCACATAGAAATGTCTTTCAAGGAATACGGGAGGTGCATCAAAATTTGTGCTCCAGGGTATCAACATTTTGTTATAACATCATCTAGTGTGCCATATATTTATTGAGGAAAGTATAGGGTGTTTATATTGATTTTTCTTAGAATTTTGAGAGGAATTTGATAGTAATCTCCATCTTCTAATTTTGAGCAATAGATAAGAAGTTCATTTCAATAATACAAGATAGATTCATTATTTTATCTAGAATTTGAGCATTAATAAAGAGGCCTCTCAATTGGAAGCGGACCCATAGACGTAGCTTAAGATGGGTGAACTACGTTAACAAACTTCTGTAATGTTCTTTTGTTATTGTTGTTCTATTTTACTCAGTTTCTTGCAATTTATTCATCAGTTTAATGAGTTTTGGATAAGTAAATGAATTCATATTATTTTTCAAATAGTTAAAGCGCTAATACATTTTGAAACAAGTTGGATTTTGATGTGTACTTAATAAATAAATTAACATCTAAGAATTTACATATCATAATTGGATTATGAAAACACAACATTCCAATGCTTGATTTGTTAACAAGAAGAACATTTGTAGGGTTCATGTCATCAAGAATGAGCTGAACCTAAAATGAAACAAGGATATAAACCAAAACCCAAAGGATGGAAATCATTTGAGAAACAACTATTGCATAATGAAGAGGAATAGAATACAAAAAACATGCAGATTATAATTTAGTTAAGGATATAAATGGATGTCTAGAAGTACACATTTAGGAAACAACACTTTCTAGAAAGGTTAGAGAAGAGAAAAGTGAATCCTTTAAGTGTGAAAGTTAGAATTGAGGCCCCATTAGGGGGAATAAATGGAGTTCATGAATTTGACAACTCTGATTTGAATAAGAACTTATCACACCATCTGAATCATGGACATTTGATTTCGCATATGAATATTTACCATATTGTTTGTGAATTACAATTAGTCACCTTGGAACCTTCTCTAGGGGCGACGTGGCATGAGTTTAAATAGAATAAAGGGAAAAAAAGGCACAAGAAGGCTATTTTTCAGCATGATAGAAACAAAATGTATTTTACTATGTAATATTAAATTTGTGAGTGTAGTATGCATATGTAAAGTGTACTTTCCATTCAATCAAATAATAGAAATGACAATTTTTTTTTTCGAAAAAAAGGTCATCATTATTTTTAAGCCCCAACTCAATACCCCCATCCTTAGACAATTATTTCATATAGTGTATAAAATCATTTCAAAATCTATTTTTAGTAACATGATAATAATCATTTATACACGATAAACAAATCTCAACAACAATGTGATTGCATCATAACTAACATCAATATATTTATTTCTAATGAAAACCTCGTGGGGAAACCCATGGTATGCTTCCCCACATTTGTGGATGACATCTATATAAATCCATCAGGATAAACTGTCATGCCTCACCCAAGTGGAATCAAACCGAGCACTTAGTGGTACTTAACTAGCTAAATTCCCAACAACATTAGCAACAAACAGTTGAGCTAGCCCCTTGGGGCTTTAAATAACATTGATCTATATTATCCCAAAATTTATTAAGGTCTAAGAGAGATACAAAAATTGAAACACTAACCTCTAAGTGTTGAAAGGATGGATATATGATGATTTATTTTATTTCATTTTATTTGTAAATAAGAGTAGTTTTATCATTCATACATAAAAAGGAATATTATAGTCATTAGAGGATAACCAAGGGAAACTTGGCCACCCTCTCAAATACTTAACATAAAAAAAAATTACAACTAAAACTATATCATGGTCACCATTGCTAGATTCAAACAAAACATATTTGAAATAATAGATAATATTGGATTGTTTGGAGTTAAAAGGACATATATAGTCATGAAAAAACATGCGGCATGAGAAAACCCATTTCCCCATGAATCTAAATAGAAATAGATCATGATAAAATCTAAACAAGCTAAGACCAATATCATAGTGTATAAAAAAAAGTCATAAGAGGGAAACCATGTGAACCCATGTCTAAGCCTCCTCCTCAAGAGAGATATGGGGGGCTTTGGGTTGCTTCAATATTGAATCTTGGAGACCCTCTCTACCATTGTTGAAGTCTCTCGAGCATGTCCTCGATTTGAACCTCTTTTTCCCATGGTTCAGTCTTGAATTTCATCTAGAAGAGATTCATATTTTTCATCTAAAAGTGAATGAATACCTAAAATATTAATATTATACTACTTTGGTTTCCTATTCATTTTGTAAGCTATCATCTATTTTGTGTGCTATTATAGGTTGAATGTGAGTGAGTAGAAAGTGACCCTAGTTAAGGAGATCATGGTGTTTGTCATAAGTTTATTTAGTTCCTTGTCGATCAATTGGTTGTAGGTGTTTCTTCTCCTTTAATGGAATTTTCCATTTTGATTGGCCAACTTATTAATAGTGAAGGCCTTGTGCCTACAAAAAAAATCATCCACAAGTCTCAGAGTTTATAATTGTTTCCTATGACAATGCAAAGGATCTATAATCTTATCATTTTAGGTCTAGGATTTTGGAGGTCTTCCCCAAATCATCTCATGGGAGGGGTTAACTCTACATCCTCAACCTCCATTAATAATCTTCCTCAGAAATTTCATGGAGGGGTAGAAAATCCATGTTGCAGGTTATTCATTACACATTAATGGTTATTTATTAACCTATCAAACATTACTTTATACTTTTGGTTTAATTTTAAAATAATAATATAATTATTATTAATGAAGCTTTATCTTATAATTCTGGTTTAATTTTAAAAATTCTTAAAATAAAATTATTATTTTAAGGTTTTTAAGATTGATATCTGATCCAGGGGAACAAATTTTGCTCAAAAAATCAAAGTGCTCAGAATTGCTTCAAATCGAACGAGAGCGTAGGCCTCGGTGTTATGAACGCAATGCAACTCGTTTGGGTTCAAACGGATGTTGGGAGAGAGAGATATCACATTCTGTTCAAAACGACAAACAGGCAAAAAAAAGGGATGCTGACTGTACAGTCCATATGGATGCTGACGTGGCATGTCCATACGACATGCGGTAGAGATGAATTGGTAGGATCGTATGCCAAGTGGCATTCATTGGTTGGTAGATGTGGATGAATGAGCATTGGACACGTTTAATCTTGGTGGCTAATAGTATGGTGACACGTGGCCCAATCAATGGCCGCCATGTGTCACCTAGTCGGTGGTTTAAAAGTTTTGCAATCGGAAAGGATCGAACTCGCGAAATCTGGGTAGGGGAAGAGACCTGGGAAGGGATTCTAACCAGCGCACCACTTTATGAGCCTTGTTATATATATGGCAAACATTTTATTTAAGTTGATATGTATTGTATGTTGGGGCGCGGATCGGGCCGGGGCTTAGCCCTGGCCCCCGGTCCTATGTGTATACAATGTAACCACCATTACCATATGCGCGCCCTCCAACCATTTTTATATAACCCTTTTCATATGGGCCCCAGTCGTATGGGTATACGATGTGACCACGGGCGTGCCTTTTCTGACCATTTTAAACTTTGTCCCTTTTATATATATTGCACGCGGTCATGTGGTGGACTATGTGCCCTTGACCTTAGACAGTTAAGGGCCAACACATAACCGTTCGATAGTTTGTACTGATTGTGCAGTTGCGCTCGGCGCTGAGTTTTAACACATAAAAGAGCGTGGGGGATAGGTTGAGGCAACAAGTGTGCATTTTGGTGATCCAGAGACAACAAGTTTGAAGGGGAACTTCCAGGAAGCCTATCTTCTTCAAGTTTTGGCCAAATGAGGTGCCGAAAAAGCCTAGCTAGGGGTTTTTGAACATTCTAAAGCCATTGGAGCCATCTATTTGGGAATTTTTAGCATTGTAAAGCACATATTTGAGAACTTTGAGCAAATAATACAAAAGATCCATTGGAAGCTGGACTAGGAGATGTAGCCCAAGAGAGGGGTGACTCCTTTATCATTTGCTGTGTTATGTGTTTTCTATTCACTGTTATTGTTGTTGTTTATATGCATCTTGATTGAGTAATTTCTATAAAAGCTGTGTTGCAAAATTGATCCATTTGCATTTTAACACATGAATTAAAATCTTGCAAATATTTTCAAGAATACAAGTCTTCTTCATTTTTAGATCAAGTTGGTATCAGAGCATAGGTTTTTGAAGACTTGATTATTTGTAAGTGTTTTGTTTTCTGATGCTCACAAGGTTGAAACTCACAAGAGGAGAAGGTCAACTTGTAGAGCCAAGTTCTCATCCTTCAAGAAGGAAGATTATATCGTCACCGCAAGTTTCAAGGAGGCATTCACCAAGTATGGCTCATGAAGAGAGTCATGAACATATTCCTACAGAAGATGGAGATCTCATAAAAGTTGTCATGGAAATGAGAGGAATGATGAAACTCTTAATGGAAAGGAATACAAGGTTGCAAGGTGAAGGCTCCAACCCTTCAAAGCACAAGGGAAAAAGTGGTGATAAAACTCCAAATGGAAATGGAGGGAATGGTGCTTCTCCACCACCCTCACCTCCATCTTCTTCTTCTTCTACTACCAGTTCAAGACCTCTTCCAAATTATCCAAAAGTACATGGTAAAACTCCTTCACAAATTCCTTTTTTAAAGCTTGATATTAAATTCGAATTGCCAATGTACAATGGAGAGGTAAATGATGAGAAATTAGATAATTGGATTCGTTAGATTGAGGTGTATTGTAGGATACAAAAAATTCAAGATGATGAAACTAAGATTCAACTTGCTTCTTTAAGATTGGATAGTGAAACACTCATTTGGTGGGAATCCAAGACTCAGGAGGACATGAAGAAACATAGTAAAATTTTAATCTCTTGGAATGATTTTATCGTTGCAATTAAAAAACAATTTTACCCATTGGCATAGATGCAAAAAGGTACTATGGTTTGGCAAAATTTTAGACAAGCTAAAGGACAAAATGTGCAAATATTTACTCAAGAATTTAGGAGAAGAGTTTTGGTTTTGGGAGTAGATTTGTCTTCTCAAGAAACTTTACTCAAATACATTGGAGCTTTACCTAGTTATTTAAGACATACAATACTCATGTTTAATCCTTCAAATCTAGATGAAGTTTGTGTTAAGACCACTCATTTGGAAGCAAGAGGAAGGAACGAAACTCATGAGGGTAACAAGACGCATTTCAGTCATGGAGACAAAGTAAAGAGGAAGTTCAAGAGAAATGGAAAAAATAATGTTGTTGTTAAGAAAGAGGGAGAAAAATTCACATGCAAACATTGTTCAAAAGATGGCCATGATGAAGACCATTGTTGAAAACTTCATCCTGAAAGAAGACCCAAAAAGTTTG
>JASDQU010358276.1:0-11886 GCA_032191745.1 Picea mariana | reverse complement strand
AGTTTTAAGACAGCCATTGAAAAGATCATTTATTTCATGTGTTTCAGTCAAATTTCATTTTGAATTTTTAATGCATATTAATGTCTGCAAATTTCATTAATATTGGGAATGGGCATTAAACATTTGGAGTGATAAGGAGTGATTGAAACCGGGATTGGGATAAATTGCAGAAGTAAGAAAAATCAACACCTTGTTGGTTTCCCTTGGGGAGTAAAAGGGCTTACACCCCCAAGGAAGTAACTCATCCAACTTGCTAGATCAAGAGACTCCATTTACCCAATAGTTAAAGGCACTAGTCAATTGCATTGGAGAAATAAAATGTTGCATTGGTAAACGTGAAATTTTGAAATTGTCTAAATTGGAAAGTGATCTTTGTGCCTAAGGCACTTTTGAGCCACTAGGGCGTCTTGCTCCTTGGATTGTTTCTTGATGTTGTTATAAACTTTCATCTTCAGCCGTTAGGGCTGCAAAAACACTAATACAACTTTCTTAATAACTCACAAACCAACCGTCAAAAGTTGTTAAAAGTTCACCCCTATTCTCTATTAGTCTCAGCGCACTTTTTGCATGGATTGTTGGCAAGTTTTGGTGGTTGATCTCTTTGCTGTAACAACTTGTTTTCTACAGACGTAAGGCTGCAATTATATCTCTGCAATATTAAATTTTTACAGCCTTGTTTCATGCTAAACTCTTGCTCTTTCATACTTAAGTTAAACTAGTCATTGCTAGCTTGTCTCTTGCAATCTTAACTAGACTTTTAGTAACTTTATTTGCAGCTCTTCTTATCATTTCGCTGTTGATATATATTATTGTTTACTGCTGCAATTAGGGACAGCAAGCTTAACTTGCTTGTCCAACATATTATTGGGCTTGTATCTTTGTTTTCCTTGTGTCTCGGGCAGGTACAATCACTTCTTGGCAAGTCTTCTACATCATGCCACACCTTCTACCATCTACGAGACTCTTTTCAAGCCCTTCTTACCTTCCATCATTGACCTATAAGGGGACTGTTGACCACCTATTTCAACTAGGGGTCAACTCCATGTTCCATGAAGATATGTACCTATTGGTACAACCATTTTGAAGTTTTTTTCTCAACAGGACAAATTTTGCCCCCGGCACGCTTTTCAATGTAACCGGAATTTTCGTTCCCTTGCATGGGATAATATTGTAATATGCTAGCGAGAGTCAATTTTTGTCTAGTTGCCTAGGACTTTATCATTAGGGAAGTCCTTTCATCGAGTGTTTTTTTTCCTCAGGTAATTAACCTTGTTTAACTGCAATTTTAATTATCCTTGAGTTTTTCACTCACAAATAATTCTCCAAAGTTGTGAAAGGCATTCTAATGATCGAGCCCAAGGGGTAGCTAAGGTCTAGGAATGTTGTAAATGACCATGCTAAACATTTCCTAGAGTCTTGCGGAATTTCGTTAAGTTTTGATAGGATTTTTTAAATAATTAAAATTCTCGCAAACTGGGGATTTTTAATTATTTTTTATGTAAAATGTAAAAAAGTGGTCCTTGGGGATTTTGTATAGGGGTATGTATGAGTACTCAAATCAAATGGTACATGAACCCCTACACCCTTGGACCAAGTCTCAGCTCATTTGGACAAGTTTTGCTAGGCCATTGTTCATGAGGAGTCCAAGTCGGTCAAAAATCAGCATGTAATTGGCTTAATTAAAATAGCCAAATTTTGTAAAAGTCACTAAAGTCATGAGCGAGAGTGGGAAAAGTATCCCAAATGCATTTCCTAAGTTGGGAAAATGATTTCCAGCTTAGAAAGACCCCCTTTGCTTAGCCAACAACCCACATTGACCATCTCCTTAGAAGAGGGGCGCCCCCCTTGCTCAATAACTCATGAAAAATTAAAAATATGCCATGAGGGCCCCCAATACTTTGGTAGACCCCCCCCTTTGACCCTAACTATACTTTTGATTATTGGGGAAGGTGGTTTCCCCCTTCCCCACTCATCCCTCGACCCTCACATCACTCTCTTGACCTAGAAGTGCACCCCTCTTGATGAGACCTTCCTCCCATGGATGGATCCCACTTGGAGCACATCTAAGTGGGGTCTCTCCCCATCCTCACCTATAAAAGAGACCCTCTCCCCCTCATTTCATTATCATCTCTTGAAGCAAGCCTATTATGCCAAAATTCCTCTCATTCTTTCCCTCTTTCTCTCATGTTCTTATGTGTAAATCTTGCTACAAGTATTTGTAGCAACATTTTGTGGATAATAAAGAAAGCTTTGGAGAATCTATGGTGTGCATTGGGAGTCTTATTGGTGCCTTGTATGGTGTTCTTGTGAGGTGATATAACTACGTTTCATTTCTTGCATTTTTCTTTCACTAGTTTCACTTGGAGATTCAAGCAAAATATTTTGTTTGGGTGCTATTAGTAGTAGTATTGCTATTGATTTTGTGGTAAGTTTCCTTTGAAGTTTGGAAAGTATTTTACAAGCTTTTTGGATGCTCTCACCTCCTTGTTTCCTTGTGTAGCAAGTTTGTGGTAGATCACTTGAAGGTTGAAGGAGTGGTTTTAGAGTGGAAAACTCACCCTTTTCAATCATCCAAAGTTTCCAAAATTTATCTAACTTTCTTCTCTTCCTTTCCATCATTTCTAAGCTTTGTTATGGCATAGAATAGACACTAAGAGTATGATTTTCATATTCAGAAATTTACATTTAAATTGGTGTTTCATTGGGCTAATACTAAGTTAACTAGTTTCTTGGTTTTGTAGCTTTTCCTATAAAATATACCTTCTTGTTTTTTACACAGATTTTTAGCTACAAGGAGGAAAAGCTATTGGTATTAAGCTATTGGTATTGAGCCCCAAAGGCCCTCAAAAGGCATTCTAAAGTTGAGATATCATATTCCCCTTCTTCTTCTTCCTCTAAGTCATCGTAAGTCACCCTTGAGAGTCTCTTGGGTGTGCCTTCTCTTAATTTACATCAAAAATCTGATATTGCGATAGTTAGAATTAATTGCCCACACCTTGCAAAGAGAGTGGCCTAAGCCACCCTTGCAAAAACGTGAAGGCTAGAAGTAGTTTTATTTCTTGTTTTTCCTTTCACACCCACCTTGGCCAAAACGGTAGGCATTGTGTCTCCACTTGTGCCATTGTTGAGGTTGTTTTTTCTTTCAAGTCATTTTAATTCTTTTATTACACCCACCTTGGCCAAAACGGTAAGCATTGTGCCTCCACTTGTGCCATTGTTGTGGGGTTGCAATTTCATTTTTTAAGCAAACTAATAAAGCATTCCAATCATTTGTTTTTGCCCCACCTTGCAAGAAATTGGCATAAGCCATCCTTGCAATAACGGAAGGCTTGCATAATTTTAAAATCATTGCAAAATTAATCTTTTTGTGCTCCATTTTTGCCCCGTATTCTCTCCCCTTGCCACTCTGTGGATCCTGGGTAACAAGAAAGGGAAAAGGTTGTGAGTTTAGTAAYTAGGCATCCAACCATTATTGTTTCCACCATCAAAAAGGAGGCTTGAGGAAGATACTTGGGGTGTTAGGTCAGGGATGATCTAACGGCACTAGGTGTCCCCCAGGTTGAGTACACAAGTTCTTTGGATTTGACCTGTGGAGGTAGGGTAAGGCCTTGTTTGCCTTACTTATTGAGCACCCAACACTTTCTTTTGGTTGAGAGGATAACGGTTTGGGGTAGTCACATAGTCTAGGTTTCAATCTATCACATCTAATCCCCCTAATCAAAGAGAGACCTAAAATTTACTAAAATTAAGCTACACATTTTTTCACAACATTTGCAAATTCATTTTCAAAGCAATTTATATCACAACATAGTATCTCAAGTTTACTTTTCAAACAATCTCAAAGTTGTGTAATTTATGTTTCAGGCAAGGCACTTTCAAGCAAATTCACCTTTCAAGTTTTGCAATCATATTTTAAGGCAATTAACTTTTCAACTACTTTGACAATTCAAGCAAGTTACTTACAGGCAACTCACTTTTCAAGCAACAACTTTCATTGTGGATATCTCATGTTCATTGNCAAATTCATTTTCAAAGCAATTTATATCACAACATAGTATCTCAAGTTTACTTTTCAAACAATCTCAAAGTTGTGTAATTTATCTTTCAAGCAAGGCACTTTCAAGCAAATTCACCTTTCAAGTTTTGCAATCATATTTTAAGGCAATTAACTTTTCAACTACTTTGACAATTCAAGCAAGTTACTTACAGGCAACTCACTTTTCAAGCAACAACTTTCATTGTGGATATCTCATGTTCATTGGTTTAGGATCTAACTTCGCCTTTGTATAGTTGTAATATCATTTAAATGGTTATTCTTTTTCATAAGTTTTATTCGTGATATGTTTCAATTATTTCATTTGTAAATTGATGTCAGTTGAATGTTTCATGATCTAACTATTCTTTAGTTTCTTTTGTATATTTTGTGCAATTATCTAATTTATCATTTTCATTGTAAGCTATCTTGCCATATTCAAATTGTATATTTCATTTTGTAATTATCTCAAGTGTAAAGTAATTTCTTGTTGATATCCTATAGCATTGTTTATTTCTTGTATAATTGTACTTGGATCTTTTGTTGTAACTTTAATTGACCCCATTGCCCAACCTTAGGCACTAGTCATAGTTGACTTAAGGAAAGGGTTGATTTTCATTAAAGATCTGCATTTGCATTGTTGCTTGTCATATAGGCTAGCTTCCCCTTACCTTTAACAAACTAAAATTTACTCCTAGAATTCATTTAATAATTCATATAGTAACTAGGGTCTACCCCCCTTGGCTTCCCTAGGAGTAAGCCTAGACAGAAGAAGTTCAAGTCGAGGTGATAGTGGGCTTGAACTTAGACATTGTGCCTCTAAGGACACACTAAGTGGATTGAGACTTTTTCCACGTCTGCAAATGTGTATAAGGACGGCAACAAGGACTCTTCATCATCTCTTCATTTTGCATCTCATTTCCCCCAGGGTCACTAGGATTCCCCCCTTGAGGTGATTACTTCATCTCTAAAGTGACGGGAATACCTTTCTAAAGTGATAGTGTGTAATGTTCCCACGCTGATTATTTGCCCGGAACTAAAGATTGTTTAATTGTTTGTTATTGTTTCAGTGTGTTATGCAGGTTTGTCTCATCAAGTTGCGCATTGAGGGTTTATTCATTAGAGATTATAGTATGGAGATATAGAGCTGAGCATATAACACAAGAAAATGACAAGATACAAGCAATGAAGATCAATATAGAGCCAACAACATCAGATCTGACCTTTATTTAGATAGTAGAGTGATCTTAATACAATAGATCTGCAGATCTGGAATAATACAAGAAGAATAACCAAGCTGGAATAATAACTGCTCCAACAAGCTCCAAAACTGAAGAGAATAGCCTCCAAAGGCACCACAATAAACTGCAGAAAGGGACACGATTAGTTTCTTTCCCTTTAAGAGCTAGATCCAATCCTCCTGGCTGAGTTGCCCCCTCCTAGTTCGTTGTAGATACCCAATATTTCGGCTTCCCTCCTAGAGACCTCCAAATGCCACCAAAATTGCTAGAACAATAGATCAAGGAAAAATAAACCCCTTGGCAGAGTTTCAAGTTGATTGAGGAAGATCTGACCCCTCCAATGGGTGAATCCTCTTTCTGCAGTGCKCCCTCCTCCTCCAATTCGTGCCAAGCTCCAAATAAAATAAACAACAGAGAAACCTCCTCCAAAATGGGCTAGAAAGGGCGCCCTAGACCATACAATGAAAACCCAGAAGTTCTTAGGCCCCAAAGCCTCCCCCTCTTTCCAGATTGAACAATTCTTCTTCAGATGGAGYGCCCCCTACTGGAAACCCCCTGAAGTTGTGCAATACCTCTTCCTTTACTGATGGATGTGGCCTGTACCTGTTGTAGAATGGTGAGGGTGGAATATTGCACCTCCGTGACCAAGCTTGGATCRGGATAGGTGGGATCTTTCACCACCGAGTTGATCTCTAGGGTTTTTTATCCCAAAACCCTCTAAACGTCTTTGTGCTCAAGAGCCCAAGATGCAAAAGTAATAATAATCCAAAATGAGTGAGAGATGCACCCTACTTTTTCTTTTATGCCCTGATCTAATTCTCTGTTGAGTTAGTTGACCACCTCCTGGGGTTAACTCCTTGCTTTTCCACACGTGGTCTTTTCCTTTCTTCATTTTACCCTTTCTTCCAAAGTCAACTTAAAATTATAACATTGTGCTTAGCTGAGTACTGGGGTTTCTTGGTCCCCATGATTCATGAGACTATAGTCTAGTGAGGACAACTAGACTACTAAGTCTCTCACACCCTCTTTATCAAGAGTTGGGAGACATTACAGTCCCCCCTACTGGAAATTGCTTGCCCACGAGCAAGTCTGACCCTGTCTCCTGAAGAACATGTTCACTTTCCCAAGTAGCATCTTCTATAGGTAAGTTCTTCCATTTGATCAAGTATTCCTTGATGCTCCTCTTCCTTAGCCTCTTCTCCCTTACTTCTGGCACTTCCTCTGGGATCAATATCAACTGCCCCTCCTCATCCAAGGGTGGTAGTTCTCAATAGGAATGATGTGTTTCCCTATGGCTCTTTTTAAGCATGATACATGAAAGACATTGTGTATCTTGTTGCYCAAGGGTAGATCAAGCTCATATGCCACGGCCCCTACCTTTTTGTTTACCCTGTATGGTCCAAAGAAGCGAGGTTGGAGATTTTTTGTGCCACTCCTCTTAATAGATGCATGGCTATATGGTTGGAGCCTTAAGTATACCGAGTCACCAACCTCAAATGTGCACTCCATTTTGTGATTATCTGCTTGTACCTTCTGCTGATTTTGTGCCCTTTGCAAGTGGTCTTCAATCTCTCTGAGTATATCCCAACTCTGTTGAATCCAATCCTGTACCATAGGAGCTCTACTGTCACCGAAGACAACCTCTACAAAGGTGAGGGGATCATAGATGTATAAGGCCCTGAAAGGTGACATGCCAATAGACATGTGATAGGTGGTGTTGTAACAATACTCTCCCAAATGAAGCCACTTAATCCATGCCTTATGTTGCCCTGAAACATAATTCCGAAGGTAGCCTTCAACCCACTTGTTGACTATCTCGGTTTGGCAATCAATTTGAGGATGATAGCTAGTACTGGGGGTCAAGATCATACCTACCAACCTAAATAGCTCATGCCAAAAGGTGCTCATGAACCTGTTGTCCTTGTCACTCACAATGGTTTTGGGTAAACCATGCAACCTAAAGATCTCTCTGAAGAATAAATCTGCAACTTGTGAAGCACTGTAATCTGTGGCAATGGCGAAGAAATGAGCAAATTTGGTTAGTCTATCCACAACCACAAAAATGCAATCCTTGCCCTGGACCTTGGGCAATCCCGTGATGAAATCCATTGATATACGTTCCCATTTCTGCTCTGGAATGGGGAGTGGTTGCAATAAACCTGCTCGATGAGTGTGTTCAGACTTGTTCTCTTGACAAGTGGAGCATTCCTTGATATAGCGCATCACATCCTCCTTCATGTCTTTCCATGTGAATCTCTCCCGTATCTGCCTGTATGTTTTGACAAACCCCTGATGCCCTGCCAATGGTGAATCATGACATGCCTGTAATACTCGTTTTTTGAAGGTTGACTAAGGAACCAGGAAGATTCGGCCCTTGTTGTATATGATGTCATCCACAATCTAGAAGTTATCATCATGTACCTTCCCATCCATCAACTCACAAGCAAACCTGTTTTTAGAATATTCCACCAAAAGGTGCGCCTTCCAGTCAACTGAAATATCTGTCATAGCATAAACTAAAGGTCTTCTGGATAAAGCATTAGCCACCACATTATTTTTTCCTTTGACAAATTCAATGTCAAAGTCATAGGCCTGGATCTTGCTAACCCATTTTTAGTCTTTCATTCAAGTCCTTTTGGTCCAAAAAGTACTTGAGACTTGTGATTTGTCCTCCCAACAAATTTGGCCCCAACCAAGTATTGTTTGAATTTGGCCAATGCATGCATGATGGCTAACATCTCTTTGTCATAAATGGTGTAGAGAAGTTAAGGGCCCCTCAGTTTTCGGCTCTCAAAAGCAATGTGGTGCCTATTCTGCATAAGCACTGCTCCAATGCCCTCCCATGAGGCATCACACTCCAATATGAAGGGCTGTGAGAAATCTGGTAAAGGAAGTATCGGACAAGTGCTCATTACCTTCTTCATCCTGTCAAAAGTCATTTGTGCCTCTTGGCTCCACTTAAATGTGCCCTTGCTCGTCAAATCTGTCAAGGGTGCGCAAAGTTGGGAGAAGCCTTTGACAAACCTCCTGTAGTAACAAAAGATGCCCAGAAATCCCTTCAACTCAATAAGAGTCTTGGGTGTTGGCCAGTCAAGTATGGATTGTATCCTTTCTTGGTGCATCTGTACTCCTTTCACTCCAATGATGTGTCCCAAATAAAGAACTTCTATCATCCCAAATTCACATTTGAACTCTTTAGCATATAAGGATTGTCCCTCCATGATGGCCAAGATCTGATCTACATGATGAAGATGATCCTCCCAAGTTTTGTTATATATCAGCAAATCATCAAAGAAGACCACGAGAAATTTCCTCAATTGCTTGTTGAAGACATGATTCATACAAGATTGGAAGGTGGTTGGCGCATTAGCTAGCCCAAAGGGCATAACCAGAAATTCGTAGTGACCATAAAGACATTTGAAAGCGGTTTTGGGCACATCTTGCTCCCTCATTTTGATCTGATGATAGCCAAAGCACAAGTCTATTTTGGTGAAGTAGACAGCCCCATGAAGCTCATCCAATAGCTCATCAATCCTAGGGATTGGGTATCTGTTCTTGATAGTCTTTTTGTTCAATGCCCTGTAATCAATGCACATGCGCATTGTCCCACCTTTCTTCTTTACCAACACCACTGAAGATGCAAAAGGACTAGAACTTGGTGTGATGTGGCCCATGTATAAAAGTTCTTTGATAGCCTTTTCAATTTCGTCCTTATACTTTTTGGGGTATCTATAAGGGGTAGTAATGACAGGTTTTGCTCCTTCTTCCAATTCTATAATATGCTCAAACCCTCTATCTGGTGGTGCTCTTGGTGGAATAGGTTCAAAAACCTTGTTGTGCCTGTCAATGATTTTCTGAATGTCTTGGGAGTAATGAGGATGCCCCTTCTTGTCCACCTGAACTGATATTCTGCATTTTGTTGCATATACAATGTCTTATCTCTTGGAAATGGCACTTTGTTGTCACCACTCTAGGTGTATTACATGTCATCCCTCTAAGCATCACCTTTTTCCCACTCTCTTCACTGAAGGACATCTCCTTCATTGAAGGACATCTCCATGGTTTTGTAGTTGGTGGTGACAGGTCCCAATGCACTAAGCCACTGAAATCCCAAGATGTTGTTAGTACCTAGTAGGTCCATCACATAAAAGTCCAGTGCCAAGTCGTGCCTGCCCAAAGCAAGTTTCATCCCTGGAATATACCTGTCACAAGGCATGGTGCGCCCCCCTGCTACCTCCACACGAAACCCCTCAAACTACATTGTATTTATATGCCTTCTTTTCAGTAAGGTTGAATCTACGAAGTTGTGTGAAGTTCCCCCATCAATGAGTATTGAAACCCTTTATCCCTGAAGCACTCCTCTCATCCTGAAGGTATTGAATTTAGGCACCCCTCTGATGGATGCTATTGTACCTTCTTGTCTGCTACAAGGTCRAAACCTGCYTCTTCCCCTTCTTCATTCTCTGTAGGGTCCATTCTAGGTGGATTTGCTTCTATGTTCTAGATATGGCCGAAATCTTCTTCCCCCTCATCATCCGAAATCACCTCAATATAATGGGCCTTTCCCTTACCCATGCATTTGTGTCGTGGATCCCAAGGTTCCTTACATGTGAAGYACAATTGCTTCCTCCACAATTCTCTMCTAGTAGCCTCATCCATTCYTCCCTTTCCTCTGTCAACCCCCCGTTGATCTCTCCCCCCTTGGTTTATGGGTGGTCTAGGGGAAAACTTAGTTTTTGYTGCAGATCCCATCAAGTCCCTGGTCCTACATAAGGCCTCCTGTAAGTTGGAAGGCTTAAAAGTGTTGGCCCAACCTTTTAGCAGTTCCATCAACCCCTCTGTAAAGAGCATCATTAGTCATGCCTGAGACACATCTGGCACCATCACCGCTATCCTTTGAAACTCCTCTATATAGATCTCTAGTGACTCAGTTTGTCTGAGTTGTGTGAGTTCCCTGAAATGTAGCTCTGGATCTCCCTGATCAAATATGTCCATAAGTCTTTGAGTGAACTCTGTGTAAGCAGTGATCTGGTTATGACCCAAGGTAGTCAAACCATGATACCACCAGTCATGAGCTTTGCCCGCCAAGTACATGGTGGCAAACTTGATGGCATCCATCTCCCTCATGGGGTTAAGTTCTAAATAGGTGTCTAACTTTTGCACCCAAGCTTGCACAGTCACCTTGGAAGATCCATCAAAGTATGGAATCTCCATCTTACCTGACCTGCGCTCCAACTCATTGTTGTTCCTGTGATAGTTTTTGGGTTTACCCCTGAATTTGATACCACAATATTGGTCCAATGTAACCTGTCTCCTAAATCCTGCACTCAATGATTCATATTCCCTGGCATATTCCTCAAAGTTGTCTTCTATTTCATTGAAGTGGTTATCCTGTGGTTGGCCATCCAAGAATATAGGCATATAAGGTCTAGGGGTAACTCTACTATGTGTTGGCCCCCTGGAAGTTCCCCTTTCAAAGCTCTGTCCTTCTACATGGTAGTGAAGATCCTGCTCATGATAATGTCATAAATGCTTCCTTGTTTGCATAAATGCTTGGGCCATTCCCCGCATGTGTCATTTGTAACAGGAGTTGCGCAATTTTTTCTTGGTAAGCATTTATTTTTTCCAAAGTTTCCTTCATTTCAACCTGTCCCCTGCGCATTGTCTCCTGGTTCTCCTATAGATGGAGCTCAAGTGTACACTGTGTATTGTCTATGGAACTTTTCAGCTACCTTGCTATACCTGCTAAAACCTGTGGCTCATTGTCCTCACCTAAACCTTCCATTTCTGCCTCTGGTTCACATGTCTGTCTTCTGTGCCTTTCCATATAAATACCACTGAACTTCTGCATGCGCTAATCCCCACAAGCTGGGAGGATTTAACACTTTGATACCACTGTAATGTTCCCAAGCTGATTTTTTGCCCGAAACCAAAGATTGTTTAACTGTTTGTTATTGTTTCAGTGTGTTATGCAAGTTTGCCTCGTCAAGTTGCGCATTGAGGGTTTACTCCTTAGAGATTATAGCATGGAGATATAGATTTGAGCATATAACACAAGAAAATGACAAGATACAAGCAATGAAGTTCAATATAGAGCCAACAACATCAGATCTGGCCTTTATTTAGATAGTAGAGTGATTGTAATACAATAGATCTTTAGATCTGGAATAATACAAGAAGAATAACCAAGCTGGAATAATAACTGCTCCAACAAGCTCCAAAACTGAAGAGAATAGCCTCCAAAGGCACCACACTAAACTGGAGAAAGGGACAAGATTAGTTTCTTTCCCTTCAAGAGCTAGATCCAATCCTCCTGGATGAGTTGCGCCCTCCTAGTTGGCTGTAGATACCCAGAAGTCCTTAGGCCCCAAAGTCGCCTCCTCTTTCCAGATCGAACAGTTCTTCTTCAGATGGAGTGCCCCCTACTGCAAACCCCTTGAAGCTGCACAATACCTCTTCCTTTACTGATGGATGTGACATGTACCTACTGTAGAATGGTGGGGGAGGAATATTGCACCTCTGTGACCAAGCTTGGATCAGGATAGGTGGGATCTTTCACCACCGAGCTGATCTCTAGGGTTTGTTATCCCAAAACCCTCAAAACGTCTTTGT
>JASDQU010358272.1:1878-11887 GCA_032191745.1 Picea mariana | reverse complement strand
CCTCTCTAGTAGGAGGGCACTCGGGATTTTTGAAAACCTACCATAGAGTTAAGAAGATTTTTTTTTGGGATAGCCTTAAAACTGATGTTCAAAGGTTTGTGACAAAATGTTTGGTTTGCCAACAAAATAAGGTGGAAACAATTAATACCCCAGGTATTTTAAAACCATTACCCATCCCAAGTAAGCACTGGTAGGAGGTTTCCATGGATTTCATCACAGGGTTACCTAAGTTTGAAGGAACGAGTGTCATCATGGTGTTGTTTATAGAATGACCAAGTACGCACACTTTTGTGCACTCTCTCATCCCTTCAAATCTAGTATAGTTGCCACCACATTCATGGAGATAGTTCAAAAGCTACATGGAAGCCCAAAGATTATTGTAAGTGACAGAGATCCCATCTTCACTGGACATTCTTGGACATAATTATTTTCTTGTTTGGGTACTCAATTGGCTCATAGCTCATCCTATCATCCTCAATCTGATGGACAAACCGAGATAGTGAACAAATATATGAAAGGATACCTTCGTTCCTTTGTCTTTGATAAACAAACAAAATGGTTCAAATGGTCACCCTTGGTAGAATGGTGGTATAATACTTCCTTTCATACTGCAACAAAAATGACACAATTTATGGAACTCTATGGATACCGCCCTCCTTCCATCACTTCTTCTCGAAAAGAAATATCTATGGTTCAAGCAGTGGAAGATCACATCGAGAATCAACAACAAGTTCTCCAAATCTTAAAGGACAACCTGACCATGGCACATAATCACATGAAGCAACAAGCACACCAACATCATAGTGAAAGAAGTTTTGAAGTAGGAGATTGGGTGTTTTTAAGACTACAACCATACAAACANCCAAAGTACTATGGCCCTTACAAGGTGTTGAAAAAGATTGGTACTATGGCAAACAAATTGGAGTTGCCTGCATCTTCATGAGTACACCTAGTTTTCCATGTTTCATGCTTAAAGAAGGTTATAGGAGACAAGATCCCAGTTCAAACTATATTTCCAAAACTTGACGAGGAAGGAAAAATCATATTGGAGCCTGAAGCCATCACTGACACAACAATTTGCCAGCTGAGGAATAGATCGATTTTAGAGTATCTCATTAAATGGAGGAAACTACCGGCTGAAGATTCCACTTGGGAAGATGCGTATTTTATACAAAAACATAGAGTTACTCAAGCATTACAGACAACACTTGTATCAAGGGGAGAGGCATGTTAAGCTCTAATACTGGCTCATTACCCCTTAACTGGGGCATATTACATTAGTAATGTTATTTTATTGATGTCGGCTTTATTCCATTAGTTGTAATTATACCTCCTAGTCTCCTATATATACCAAGGAGACATTTTCATTTGCAATCATCTTGTACTTGAACATTTATTTGGGGTAAAAGGAGGTTGTCCCCTCGAAGAGGCTTATTATTTGAAATTATCTCTTTTTCAAGGCGTTAAGTACTTATTCTGAGGTTTTTCTATGCTATATTGATATTTGGTTCTTAACATTTAACTTTTCAAATTTGTATATCAATAACCCATATTATCTCTTCAACAATTATGAGGAATTTAAAACTCAATTTTGCTCATGAATTTGGGGATTTCTCTCTAATTTTCTCCATTTTCCCCAAAAATCGTCATAGATCGAAATTTGTAGCGATGAATTTTCCCAAATTTACATTGGTTCTTGGCTCATATGGGTCCGTTGTGTGAACTAGAATCTCTAATACCATTCTGTAATGGACCCTAGCTTAGCTAAGAAACATTACATGCAAAACACACACTTAAAATTATGTTTTTTTGCGAATTAATTTCATGTAGATTACTAGATACATATCACTCACATATTTAACCATTTTAATGATACCATAATTCTAAATGCATCTTCATCATAATGAAAACAATGAATGCAATTGTCCAATAAATACAAAAACACCCAACATTCATATAGACCATTTGCAAAATGGAATAAACAAAAGAAAAGAAAAATAACACTAGTATGTTAATAATTAACCAATTGAATGCATACAAAGGATGAAACTCCCATCCATAGGCATTGTTGTTCATTTTATCTCAATAATGGGCCACCCATGAGGTGAGTCTATGATTCCACAAGGAGATCTGACACTCTTGGTTTTCTACTCTCCACACACAATAGACCCAAAACCCAGGTTCTACTCCCACAACAGTTCCAATTCTCTATCTCTCTTCCCCACACCCTGCACAACCCAAGGAGTGTATCCCCTTCATTTCTAATAGTCCCTTAGGCTATACCTTTTGTTTATCAGGTCTTCCAGTGCACTTGATTTCCCACAAATCTCTCAATTGGGGACTCTAGGAGCTCTCATTTGCTTCATGAGTTTTCACAAGATCCTTCACAAGGCTCTTGAGCCTTTTCGTCAAAATAAAAACACACTACATGCTTACAACTCATTTTACAGGTATACATGCCACCTTCCCATCATAACCACAACATTGATTTTCCTATGTGTATGCTAGATATATATAGATACCCAATGCATGTACACTAGTATGGTTACATAGATTCATTGATTTCTAAAATAAGTTATTAATGAATTAATTAAGGTTATGCATGCATTAACCTTTTGGCTATTTGCTGTGAAGAAGTAAATGAATATAATTAAATGACATTAAATGTTAGATATGATAATTTGTTATTTTGTGAATAAGGACATATTTTTTTATATCCCTTAGGATGACTTTGTTAACCTAATTGATGGGAAGGGTCAAATACCTTCCCCAAACTATCTGAAAATCTAATATAATAAACATATGACTATGGAGATTTGGGGTAGGAGGTGATATGCATAAAAAGTGACAAGAAAGGAGGACTAGGGGAGGGATAATTTTGTGATATTATTTTTTTGGAATTGGAGACTAACTTAGGGGAAGAATTCTAAAGACTATATTTTAATGCTAGTAAGGTTGTTCTTCTATCATCTATCATAGACAACTAGGAAACAAAAGGGTTTCCTAGAAATAGAAAAATTTCTAGGATCTATGTTGGTAGGGAGGTTAATAATTTCATTATGGGGAAGTGACAAAGAGTAGAGTGAAGATTCTACTACTACTACATTGCATTATACTAGGAAAAATTTAGACATTCAAAAGATTTAATTTTCTTTCTAATTTTAAATGGTTTTATACTTAATTATGAAATTTGTATGTTGCTAATTATCTTAGTTAAATTTCCAATCAAATTTTTGTTTAAGTTCTTGAAATTCAACATTAGTTATCCATAAAAAAAAAATAAAAATAAAAAAAATGTTTTCTTCATCTAATTCAGTTATAGTTTAAACAATAGTTAAATTAAATATACAAAATTATATAATGGATTAATTAGTATGAAATATCAATCTTGATTTTATAAATGCATTGAAATATACACTTTATAAATTCATTGAAAAAAATAGTATTCAATTTTTTTTTAAATTACAATCAAGATATAATAGGATAGAGCAATATGCTAATAGTGAAAGCGAGGAGCCTAATTTTTTAATTATTTGAAACTCCACAATATATTTTGGTATGGATATATCCTTAAATTTTCGTTGTTTAGAGGTGGAGGGTTGAGTTCTTCTTTAGAGGTGGAGTGTTGAGCGGAAATATGAACAATTGTGTTGGATTACATAATCCAAATTTCAAAATTATATTGAAGACATATGATACAATCACATTTTTTCATGGTCGATATGTAATTATTTTCTTATAAATATATATTCATTAGATAATACAATATTTTTTATATTTTGGTAATTTTTTGTTTCTACAAATTCAATAAATGCACATTATAAAAGAATAGAAATATTGCACACTAAAAAAATAATTTTTTATTTGTATGTAGTTTTATTTATTCCATGTATAGAGTTTATAGAGTTTGTTGTTTTACTTATTTTAATTTAGTTTAAAAAGTTTTTTTAGTTTTAATTTCTAAACTTCCATTTAAACAACCACAAAAAATAATTCTAAAAATAGAAAAACATTAAATTGGCCATTTTCATTAATGAGATCTATGGGAAAAATAACTAAGAATATTTGAGTAGTAAAAACAACTATTTTTATCATACTTATATTATAAAAATCAACCTTTAAGATATATGTATTTTTAATTACTTCTATATTTAATGTACAATAATTTGTTTGACTAGTTTAGTATGTTTTATTTTATATCAAAATTTCACCTTAATTTTGACTTCTTATTTAAATTTCATAAGTTGTTAACGAAAAACAATTTAAAAATGGAATGGGTTAATAAGTAGATAAATTTAGATTTTTTTTATTTTTTTTTGAGATGAGACAATCCATCCTTAATCCACTTGATTTTTGAAATTTCAGCAATTTATGTTGTTTTAGAAAAAATCAAAATCCATAATGATAATGTTTTATGATCATAATTCTCATAATCTAGTAAACATATAATTTATAATAAAATTCCTCTTTGATTTGGAGAAATACTTCACCATAAAAAAAAATTAAAAATGAAATAAAATAACACATTCAAAATACCCAATAACATTTATGAGTATTTAATGAAATTCATTATTCAATAAAAAAAAATCACAATACATACAAAGAAAAACTTCATTCACTTATAAATATTACTTTGAATAAGTCGTACTTTTAATTCTCACAACCTTACTTCAATAAATCTTATTATATAAGAAAATGTCACCTTAAGTTTGATTTATTAATTAATTAGATTTCCAGACTTAAATTTCATATAGGTTGTTTTTATATAAGAAAATGTCACCTTAAGTTTGATTTATTAATTAATTAGATTTCCAGACTTAAATTTCATATAGGCTGTTTATGAAAAAGAATTTTAAAATAGATTGGATTAATAGTGGATAAATTCAATTTATTTTAGGGTATTTGGAAGTGAGAGAGTTCATCCTTAATCCAGTAGCTTTTTGAAATTTCAGCAATTTAAGTTATTTTCAAACAAGTCAAAACTCCTAAGGATAATGCTTTATTTTCAAAACTCATACTTAATCCAGAGGCATTTTCAAAACAAGTAATGCTTTATTTTCAAAACTCATTAATTCTTTATATTTATTCCTTATTGTTTAAGGAGTGTTTGTAACGTATTATTATTCTCTCTAGTAATTTTTTGACATATGTTTCACTTATCTTCTTGTCGTTGAGGCTTTTTAGATGGGAAGCGTTTCAATGGGAAATTAAGAAAAAAAAATTGAGTAAGTCTAAGAAATTTGCAGTCATTTAATGTTGTTAATTAATATGTTAAAGCTAATTGCTTATAAAATATTTAAAATTTATAAAATTTAATATTCATGATTTAAAAATTGTAGGAAGAATGCTTAGGTTTGTATAAGAATGATAAGTATTAGTTAAAGGATATAAGGGATAGAAATGGATAAATCAATATAAATAGTTTTTAAGATTAAGCATTTCAATAACTGAAAAATAATAGGGTTTTTAATGGGTAATAAAAGGTGATAAATGAGACCTAGATGGGGTATCACCTAGAGAGAGCATCTGAACAATCATGTTGTCATAGACTGTCACCACACTCTTCCTTTAATCTCTTCTAATGTTGATCTTTAATGCATATGAGATGGGTGGGCGTCTGGACCGTATGGGGAAGCTATTGCACATGTTTGACATGGTGTTAGTTTCCATTCGCACTGTAACATGGAAACTGAGTGTTGTCAACTCAAACTCTATGGAATTTTCCATGGCCATAACTGGAATAACTGTAGTGTTTATGCTCGTTGAGATATCCTTTCATCCCATTCTAATTTTGTTAATAACTCTTCTATCTCTCACAAAGTCGCTTCTAGATTCTTACACTCGGGTTTCATCTCCTCCTCCGCTTTATCTCCTTTTCATCCTCAATTCTCCCATGCCATGTGATCCAAGTGGATATTAGTGGCCACTCACCTTTTCCCATTGGCTCAAAATAGTTTTCTGGCAATTTTGGTAATTTACTATTTTTAGTAGTTTTTAACTTTTGGGGCCATTTTGATGGACTAAATGAAGGTTTTTTGGTATTGAGATTCTCAATGATATCCAAAGTCTTTTCTTTATCCCCTTAAATGAATCTCCTCAATCATACCTTTCCAACGACCTATCATGCGCCCCAAACATAGATCATATGCCAAGGTTATGCCCTCGGGAAGTTGATACACCAAACTACCCAAAATGGGGTCCACAAAACTGTTGTCTTTTCATCTTCCAGGGTTACCGTTTTGGATTTTATATATGATAAAAAGGCCTTTGGAGCCTCATTGTGAAATCATCTTTTTTCGAATGTGAGTAGCGGACACATCTCTTCTCAGAGATAAGCTGCCACCATTCTAGCAAGTCTTTCACTCTGTATTTTACAGTCTTTGTACATTTTCACTCATTAATAGAAAATTGTGTATTACTGTATATTTTTGTTTATGGTTTCATCTCTGATACATTTATGTTATATTATTGGATATCCAAAATATCTCTGTACATTGCTTTATTATATCTCCTCTCTCATTTTGTGCCGAAAATAATCTGGATCACCACGAGAGAAAGACATGCCAAAATGTGGCCCAACCTACTATAGCTTCATATCCAGACACACTTTCCCTGCTCTTTCAGTTGCTTTGTCTCATGACCTTTCTCTTCATGTAGTTGTGTCTCCCTCCATAGCTTTGAATTGGGACGAAAATGATTTGAGCCCGATCTTCATGGAGGAGGAATTCACACTAGCTCTACACTAGCCTATTGTTTCCTCCATGACGGTCACCCCTATGAATGCCCATAATATTTTTTCCCCTTCTCTTCAAGTGGATGACAACTCTCCAACTCAAAATCCAGAGGAGTACTGCGGTTTCCCTATTCTAGAAGAAGGAGTTCACATGTCAGTTGAAGAAGAGCTTCCAAAAAACACGGGTCTAAATACACTGGTTACATATTCTGAGGTAGTAGTTCCCAAGTTTATTTTACAACATGGATTTTGTTGGACTACTAAGAGGGGGGGTGAATCAATAATGGTCAATTATACCACTGTTAATCCTTTTAATCACTTCCAATTACAATATGTGTTCTTTTTCATTTTTATTAATGTTAAATGGTTTTTCTTTATCATTCAATATATCATCAACATTATATCAAAGCATCATATAATCATTATCAATGCATAATAAACAATGAGACACACATCCACACAATCACAGTACACCAGTATTTTACATGGAAACCCAATGTGGGATAAAACCACATAATTATTGTTTTATATGTCATTAAGAATTAAATTCAAGGAAGCACCAACATCCAATTCTACAGCCACAACTCGAAGGAGGTTCCAATCCTCTAGTTTCTCAGGCTACAACTTGAGGGAATTTCCAACTCCCAAACTCTCTCTCTACAACTAGAAGGAGCCTTCAAACCCCTATGTTCTCAAAATACAATATGAAGGTGGCCACAACCACCTAGTTCTCAATCTCCAACCTGAAGGAAGCTTAAACTCCCTGATTCTCCAACACCAACTAGAAGGAGGCTACAATCATCATTCCTTTCCCTATCTGTAACGTCCCTGGCCATCAACCCCATGATCGGGCCAACGCTACTGTGCAGAAAACAACATTCTCATACATATATATATAAAATGTGCATAATAAATCACAGAGTAAGAACATGATTACTACTAATTCACAAGAACAAGGATTTTTAACAACAATCCATATGTGCAACAAAATACATGATAACATTGCAAGAATCTTAGACATGCATATTTCATTGAGAATTATACACATGCATATACTTATTTTTGAAACTATAGTGGATACACCAACCACATGTAGTCCTTCCATGAACCTCCTAGCCTTATACCGTGCTACTCATCACTCTCAATAGTAGGTCACCCCCGAGCTAGGACTAAGCTCCACTAGGAAGGGAATCCTAGGGTAGGCAAGGTCATCGGGAATACACATGGTTATGGAGGAATGACTCTCTCCAGGAGTCACTTACACCCATTTCTGACAAACTCTCATTCCCCACATGCCTGTCCCACCCCATGAGTATACCCCTTCACTATCACCAAGACAGTCCTTCGACTGCTAACCTCCCTTGCCTTGGGCATCAACAACAGACCAGATCGGAAGTCTCAGAGTTCTGTAGCAGCTATAGGATCCCTTCTAGAAGTTCTCACTTCTTCATCACACTCTCTCTCCTAGAGAGAGTTACTTACAGGTTTGGCATCCTGTTCGTGTGATCAATTCTAGCACAGTGAGGGCACAACAGTAAGGCTCAACAACACTCAATCAATGGCAGCAACCCCCACATGGTCAAGACTACACTGCCATATATGCCCAAGGTTGAATTTTCTTTCCTGACCAGTTATCTCAACGGTGTATAGGTATGCCAAGGACAAACATAGACCAAATGGTATCAGATGGAGGATGTTTCCATTTTTCCAGGAAGAAATCTAGGATTTTATGGTTTATCTTTTAGAGTTGCGTGCGGGTATTCCCAAATCAGACGCAAAGGATGATCGAATGAGGAGAGAATCACATCCACAGATGAATTCTGCATTTTTTAACTGCAGGTGCATAGGTTGACACATGTTTCCCATGAGTTACATGTGCTCCATCAACATGCGTTCCTCTCCCTGAACTTAGGACAAAACATAAATTTCACATGGCTTTTGGAATAATATTAAAATATTATTCTCAAGGACTTAAGCCCCTAGGATCAACACTTAGCCTCTCTTTCCAACCTTCCATCCCCCCCAATCCTTTACCCAAGCTTTATGAAAGATTAGTCCCCCATCACTCATTCATCGAGGTCAGTCCACACAGAGAGGTGTTTTTGTAATAATACTGTGCATAATTACATGTACAAAAATCAGGCTCCTGGCCTTATCACTTAGGGTCTCCGGCCTAATAACACATAATCCCACTAGCTTATATAAACTTGGTTCACTGGCCTATAATACAAATTTACAATTCATAATACAATTGGGGCACGTCCTTGGGGTACTACAATCCCCTCCCCTTATTTTTGCACTATCCTCAGTGCAAGTTTCACCCAACATCAACAAGATTTCCAAAATATTAAAAAATAAGGGGGTATTTTACCTACATAGCATCCTCATGCTCCCATGCCGCATCCTCAGTACCATACCAAGTCCACTGAACCTTTACAATCCCTATAGCTCGATTCTAGAGATATTTTCTTTTCTTGTCCAATATTTTCACAGGATGCACTTGCAGGACACATTCTTGCTCCACCTGAATCACATTCCAATTGATTACATGATTAGCATTAGGTATATATTTCTTAAGTAAGGAAACATGAAACACATTATGTACATTCATAGATGCAATTAATGAAAGCATATAAGAAACTGGCCCAATCCTTTCTAGGATTTCAAATGGCCCACAAAATATGGCTGCCAACTTGGTGTAGCTTCCCATCTTTAAGTAACTCCTGTTATCTTTCACTTTCAGGAAAATAGGATCACCCACATTGAAATCTATATGGTTTCTATTCTTATCAACATAACGTTTCTGCTTATTTTGGGAAGCTTTCAAATTCTGCTTAATTTTTAGCATTTGATCTTCCATCTCCTTGAGCAACTTTGACCGAACTACCGCTCTATCAGCTGGATTATCCCAACTCACTGGTGTATTGGACTTTCTTCCATAAAGTGCTTCAAATGGGCTCATCTTCAATGATGCCTGATACCCGTTGTTGTAAGCGAATTCTACCAAGTGTAGGTAGTCTTCCCATTTTGATGGTTTGTCCATCACATACATTCTCAGTATGTCTTCTATCACTATGTTCACCCTCTTTGTCTGTCCATCAGAATCAGGATGATAAGTTGTACTAAAGTTGAGATTCGTTCTGAATCTTTTTGATGTAGGAGGATCTCAAGCGAGCTAGTGCGGAGACAACGGACAACTGGACAAGCGCCCAGCGCAAATTTTGAAATTCTCTTGAATTTAATGAACCAATATTAAATGAGATAATTAAGAAGGAG
>JASDQU010358270.1:0-11887 GCA_032191745.1 Picea mariana | reverse complement strand
GTTTAGTTTTCATTCATTCATTATTCATCACAAGACTAATTCTCTTTTATGATAGGAGGGACTTATTGTAGACAACAATATTCAGGGTTGAATCACATCATTCATACACTTGTTTTTCAGAGGTGTTGATCTATCTTTGATAGTCTGTGTAGACTTGTCTGTTTGTGAATTAGTTTTCATCACTGATATAGGCTATTGTGTAGATTCGAGTGGGTAGCAATCTGTGGCAAGCTGATCCAACTTTCAGAGTTTAATTTTGGTTTTCTGTCAGAGGTCCTTTTGTATGTTCCATCGGGGATGTCTAAGTTTGACTTTGGTCCAAAATTTCTGCATGATATTTTGTAAAGAAAATGACTCTTTGGTAAATTTGAATTAAATTATGTCTCATCTGTCTTGATTATCATCTTGGTGACTTTACTTCTATCTTTACTTTATTTCAGCAACTGATATGTTCAGAAAATTACATATAAAGTAAATTTCCAACAAGATTTTTATTGATAAAAGACTAGCCTAAGCACTCGTAATTAACACTTGTGAGTTAGGATGTTATTTTTGTTGGCTATAAACATAGGGTGATATTCGCATCTACTTTGCTTTAGCCAAGCAGAATCTGAAAATGCTTGAGTAAGATCATTTCATATCTTTTCGTCGACATTTATTTGGCTACCATACTAGGGAGATCTTCGATATCTCTCTGGTTAATTTTTATACTCGATTTTCATCGATACATATTTCTTTTTCTAATATTGATTCTTTGACTATTTTATTCTTAATGACTGCTCCTGTTGCAAGGCAACCCAATATTGATCCCGGTCTTCAAGACCAGGCCAACATTGCTTTGAATTTGTTTAATATCATCTTAGACATTGCCAACACATGTGTTGAGCTTAACCATTCTTGGGAAACAATTGAACAAGATATTAGTGCTCAAGAACAATTGGAAGGTAGACGTAGATAGTCTAGAAATCAGCAGTGACCCTTTTGTTTCTTCAATTTTTTCTTTCATGTCTTTAGATTCTCGTGCTTCTAGGAGAAGAAGAGGCTTGTCACCTGAAATCAATCCTATTGATGAAATAGGAAGAAGAAACATTGTGTTATATTCTCAACAAAGTGCTCTAAGGAGAAGCTTATATGATTCATCTAGTTTGTCTTTCTTTCCCTCATCTATCATCCACAAGATGGAATCTAGTGGTGGCTCTAGTGGCACTAGAAGTGCTCCGTCTTCTCAATATTCATCATCATCAGTGATTGGTAGCTTATATAGCAACCATATTCCTGTCCAATATACCATAAACCCCACCAAAGTCATTGAAAAGTATGGACTTTTTCAGTTCGAAGAAGACGCCACAACCACATCGTGGCATGTGCCCTCTCCTCTTAACCTAGCACCTGCTACTCGTCCACTTCCAAAATTTAAAGAGCACCTACCTAGGTTTTCAGGAAATAACATTGTCAGTACGAACGAACACCTAGTGGCATTTTCTAATGCTTGTCATAACATAGGGGCCAACGACAATGACACTTGCATGTGCTTGTTCGTCAATTCCTTGGAAGGAAAGGCTGCAGTTGATTTCTTTGACCCTCCTCCTAAGATTTTGTCTACTTAGGAGGAGTTAATCTATTGGTTCTGATCAACTTATGGGAAATCCAAAATCCCCGCCAAGAAGTTAAGGGAATACAATAACGTCACCTATAAGGATGGTGAGACCTTCAAGTCTTTCAACTTGCATTTCACCAAGTTATACAATCAAATACCCGAACTTATATTCCCTCAGAACTAAGCCACTTTCATGAATTACTACAATGCATTGCCTTCCCCCTACCATCATAGGCTTGAGGAAAAAGACATAGATAATCTCGGTTCCGCTCTGCATGCTTTCTCAGAGTATAAAGAACAACTTGAAAGAACTAGTCTTCCCCAGGGAGAATCAGTTAGACAGATAGACATGTCTTCTCTCTTACAACTAGTACAAGATATGAACAACCGTATGATAGCATTTGAGCGGAAGGGTATTGTCTCCCCTCTCACCCCTGGAACTTCATCCTCTTCTGCACCCCCCTTTAGAAATTCGATTGAAAACAAATTTCAGCCTAAATCTATCCTGCCTCGGAGTTGGTGTAACTTTTGTGAGGAACACCATGAGGAAACCACATGTGAGGTAAAGAAGAGTGCCAGAGATAAGATCTTTGGTAAAATACCATAAGCTACTATCGTTGTGCTAGATTTTGCAGAGCCAGAGGATGTCATGGTCATCAACACTAGGAACAAAGCCTATACTCCCAAGGGAAAATTTGATCCTCCTCGCACTTCTTCTACCCCGAGCTCATCCTCGTTCACTGCAACTATCCAGGTTCCTAAAGTTCCCGAGAATCAAGGAATTACTTGCCCTCTCTCCTATTATAAATATAATATCTTGAATAGGTTGGCCAACATCAAAGAAAATGTAACCCTTCTATACATGGTTGCCTTCCTTGAACAACAGATGCATCTAAAACAATTCATGGAAGGAAAAGCTTCCATTGTAGCCAATCTTTCCGAAGAGGTAGACGAAGAGGATTGTTCTGTAAATAAATTAGGTGTACATAAATTTAGATACCCTATAAAAAATCCCCCTTTTTATATTTTTGTAAAGATTATGGATAATATTTCCCATTGTTGCCTCATCGATGGTGGTTCGGGCCCAAGTGTGATGTCGAAGATTATTATGGAAGAGATAGGCTTGTCTTGTACAAATGAAAACGCCATAAGCATGCTCTCCTATAATAGTCTACAACAAACAACCATATGCGAGATCAAAGATGTGACCTTGGTTTTATGCGCTCATCGTGAGATAAGGACAACCCTCAGCATTCAGGTCATTGATATGCCTGTAATCAATTACTCAATTATCTTGGGAAGATATTGGAAAGACTTAATAGGTGGATACCTCTCACTTGACGAGACACATTTATCCATTCCTCGGAATGGTAAGAACATTATAGTCCTTAGAGAGGGAAGAATTTCACACTACATAGAGAGTGTTATGCAATCTAGCACAAACTATATCGAAGAGGACCTAGGAGTGTACTCCGTCTTTGTTGAAGAGAATAATATTCCTTTGGAAAGAATCGATTTAGAAGATGATATGTGGCATATGCACTTTGATGGTTCAAGCTCTAGTGAAGGAAATGGGGTTGGCATTATCTTGGTTTCACCTGCAGGAAGAATTCATAATCTTTCTTACAGGTTAGAGTTTGCTTGTACAAACAATGCCACTAAGTTTGAAGCTTTATTATTAGGCATTGAAAATGCCCTTAATCTTGGTTGTGGTCACCTTTCAGTTTTCAGAGGTTTTGAACTCGTTGTGAACTTGATACAAAAAATATTCTCTCCTAGAAACAAGATGATGGAACGATACTCCCAAACTATTTGGGTGCTTATCTCGAACCTTTTATCCTTCAACATCACTCATGTTAAGAGGGACTTAAATTCAATGGCTGGTCGGTTGGATGTCTTTGCAACTTCTCCTAATCAACAAATTTTAGCTCATAGGCCTGATTGTTCCTTTCAATCTCTATATCACCCATATATCCCTAACAATGTAGAATCTTGGAAGGCCCTCCTTAACGACGAGAGAATTTGTGCTTTCATTCAAGATGAACCTCTTAAGCTCGAAGAGATTATATCCATAGAAAACAATAAAGTTCCTGGGAGATTGAATCCTCTTGAGAGTTCGTTTTCATCGAGTGATGTAGGCAATAAAGATAAACAAAAAGAATAGGAGTTACGAAAGAAGGTGGTTGAGACCATCTCCATGAACATTAGGACACCTGAATCTTCAACGAATGTTAAAATAAATGTCTAATGTTCTGATAAAGAAGAGACGAGGTCTGTCGAGCTACTCGATGGATTTCAAAAAAAATTTGCTTGGTATTATGAGGATCTTAATGTGTTTGATCCCAATGTTATTCAACATACTATGAAAACATCTAGGGAAAAACAAGGACTTGCTAACTCTGCACTGAAAGCAACCTTTCAAAGGGATTTGGGAAATTTCTTAAGGTCTAGGATTAATTTTTTTGTCCAGGTTTCCTATTGGGTACTTGTTCCGAAGACCACTGATCATATTATAACTTGCATTAATTTTTTAACTTTCAGGCAAGCTATTATGAAAAATCATTTTCCTCCCCTCAGTATGAAAATGGTTCTACAGCAAGTTGTAGAATCACAATTAAGACCCTTACTTGACAGTTTTTTGAGTTGCAATAAAATCGAGGTAAAAAGGGGCAAATGTTCACAAAACCACTTTTATTACTAATTGTGATATTATGTCTTACATATGCCTACCTTCAGGCTTACTTGATGCAGGTACCACTTTTAAAGGTCCTATACACACAACTTTCGATGAATTGGTCACTCTCCATATTTATCTTGATGATTTAATCATGTGTGTCAAGGGGGTGATAATGACATCATATTTCAAAGTATCAGGTCCTTTCCAAATTGCTTTTTTTTTACACTATCTCTTACATCTTAAACGATTTACAGGAGCAATTTTTTTCCTACAACACTAACAGTCCTCATTTGAATTATTGCGAGGGGACAATGTGAAAAGTTCTATTGCTGATTGGATTTTCTGTATATTAGTAGCTTAGCTCTGCTTTCATTTTTTGCGCTATTTTCCTTTCTTCTTTATAGTAGTTTGATTTCTTCTTTCTGTTTCAAAAATTTTCTTGCCGCTTCTTCATTTATGTCTTTTATTGCTGCTATTTTAATTTCTGCATTTTACTTCTGTCATGATTTTACTTCCTACCGTCTTTTAGTTAATTTGGTCAATATAGGAAGTCAGATCGACTCTGCCACAATGACACTCCTACAAAGCATTGTTAGTCAATAACAATAAATCTTAAACAACTGTTATGATGTCTCCTTTGAAGGAACCTTGAAATTGTTATATATTTCCTCTGGTGTCTTGTAAAGAACTGGTTATCTCCCGCTTCTTCTTGCCATTTCTTCATCCATTGAGATTTTAAGAGAAAGTATAATTTTTTTTTCCTCCTCAAAGTTGATTCTGGTCGAATGATTATGCATATGGTGGTTAAAAACCCCTCATCCTTAACAATTTTCATGAATTATTCCCAAATTCCCGATCATCTTTCGATAAAATCTGCTCACTTCCCCCTGTTGCATAATCTTCCTGATTATATCTTCTTGACCTGTTGTTTCCAGTCTACAAAACCATGAGTTATGAGTTCTAAATCTGTTGAAAACAAATTTCCTTGTGGAGTCGCCATGGATTTCTACCCACAAAATGTTGCTAAAGCCTATTATTATTAAAGCTAAATAATACTAGTAGGTGGGACCCCCTTGTAGATTGGAGATCAAGTCTGGTGCTTATTTGATGTTGTGATACTGTTCGACATTGCTTACATGGTCTTATGATCTTAGTTTATTCGCGATTTAGAAATCATACTCTATGTTTTTTACTGCTTTAGGTTCAATTTTATTTTACAACGGCCTATGTTATCCTTGTTATCACTACTATCAGTTATTGGGATCTATTGCGAGGAGACCTGCACAATAAACATGTTAGCAAATAACACAGGAAAGCAATTGGAAAGAAATGAAAAGCAATGTAACAAATGCAAATGGAAGAATTTAAACTATGCTATATACTATACTACATGCATCGATTTTAAATGGATTGTTGTTATCCTAGCTATTAAGTTAATAGCTATGCGATTTTTTTGAGTTATATAGTCGATATGCATGGTGATTATGTTTTGGCACATGTTGATGTGGATCGCGCTATTGGTGATAATTTGATACATGGTTTATTGGATCATATAGTTGATATGTAATATGGTCAAGTTGGAATGGAAGGTATGATGTGGGTGGCGCGTTTGACAAGTAATAGAGGCAATTTCCAATGCATGGTTTAAATTGTTGATATTATGGTAGTTGCAGGAGGTATTTACCTCCACGTGTAAACCTGACGAGAATAGAATATTCTGGGAAGCAAGAAGAAACCCTAATGAGTTGGATAATAACCCTAGAAGACATGTCGTCTCAAGAGGATAACTTGTATTAGGTTATTAGCCTCCAAGAGAAGAAGTCGGCCAGAAGAAATAATATATACTGAACAGACAGATACCCAGAATGAAAATTCAGTCCAGGCAATTAGCCATAATTACTATAAATACAGGAGGCCAATCTTCATTATGGCAGGAAGTCTCAAAATTGCAAAGCATCACTTGTGTGCACTGCAGTGCTCAGTTTTGTGTGCAGGTGTGGAGGAGAGTTGCCATTGCAGCTGATGTACCTAGCAGATCACGTTTGTCTTGGACTATCTCTTGGTTAGGGTTTGGACTATCTTATTAGCTCTTGTTGGTGTGTTATCCTTGGGGAAAGGTGCACTACTCTTTGTTTGGCTATCTAGCCTAGGGTTTGCTTCCGAAGTAATTCTCAGTCAAGGTTAAGGTGCTCGGAGGGTGTCTTCAACTTATGGTTGGGTGACAATAGTAATATTGTCAATGGTAAAATGAGCACATCCATTATATTATAACAAGTTATGGGCCCACACCTCCTTCATTCAGTCTAATCACTGGAAGGAAACATAGCTGTAAGGATATTAATCTTGTTGAAGAACTGCCGCTAGGGTTTCTAGCAGGAGAAATCAACATAGCACTGTCGCTAGGGTTACTAGTAGGTGCAGTTGCAGAAACACTAATCCTCTCGTTGAGTCACCTTAAGTGAAGGGATTGACCTAATTTCTAGATATATCAATGCACCCTAGCCTAGCGCAGCTCCTGATATTCTCATCAAGCCAAGACATCAAGTTTGAGTTTCTGGTCAAATTTAGGGTTGACCAAGTCAAAGTAGCCATGACTTACTCTATGAAGTCAGAAAACAAGTTAGATGGATCTTCTAGCTTTAGAGCATGGAAGACAAGGATTGACCTCATCCTTGCCAAGAATAAAGTGTTGGATATCGTGAAAGCAAAGATCATGGATCCAAAGTTTGAAGAAGGAAAAGAGAAGGAACCACAAAATGTTGCAGTTATGGAGAAGTTAAAAGATGGTGACATCAATGCTATGAGTATCATAGTGGAAATCTATAAAAGACCACTTGATATCCTACATCTCCCATCTTAACTCATCGAAGAAGATGTATGATGCCCTAACAAACCTTTTCTTAGTCATAAACATTGGACAAATAATGAGTCTGAAGAGTGAGCTCCGTGACATGAATATGAATGATGATGACATCATAACATCATACTTTGTGAGAATCTCTCATTTAAGAGATCAACTAAAATCTATTGAAGAAATCATTTCAGAGAAGAAATTGGTAAACATAGTACTCAATAGTCTTCCCAAGACGTGGGATTCATTTGCTGCAAGCATGAACAAAATGAAGGAGTATCCTACATTTGAAGAACTTTGGACTTGTTGTGCTCAAGAAGAATCTAGGATCAGTGCAAAAGAGAAACCCCAAAAGAAGTACAATGATCAAGCCTTCACAACAAGATTCAAGAATTTCAGGAACAAAAGAAAGCTTGGTTCAAGGAGGAAGCCAAATCAAGATAAAGATATTTCATAAATACAATGCGTCAACTGTCAAAAGTATGGTCACTACAAGAATCATTGTCCCGAGCTAAAGAAAAGGAAGGAGAAACACAAAGCATCAGTTGCCGAAGAAAAGGAACCTACAAATAAAACTAAGCAAGATGAAAGAGACTTCTTCTTCTGAAGGTAATAATACTCTTTTTATTTCTTGTATATATCTTGTTTGCACAGTCTCTATACATATCTTGCATATCTATCTCTTAGAGGATAATATGTTCCAAGAATAACTATACCTATGTAATAACAACAAGATAAGGATTACCATCATTATACAAGTTAGATAATACACATGAAAGGATGAAATACATCAAACAAATCAAGTGGAAGCTATTACAAGATAAGTCGAAATCAGAATCAATCATGAAGAGACTTAGAAGAAGCAAAGACAAAAAGAAGTCAACAATCAAGAGGAAATTGGAAAAAGACTTATGATGTTTTGCAGAAGACAATAAGACGAAAGCATGGACTTTGTTAGACGGAGGGAGCCGATTATACATTGCAGAAGACAATAAGGATGCAGACATAAGCGTGGACTCTGTTAGATGGAGGGAGTCGATCATATGTACTCATACATGAAGCAAGGATTAGGAGGGAGCTAATCCTATGATCCATTGAATATGATGAAGTATATAACCATGGTAGCAGCCATGAAAGACAATACGTGTTCAGTTCAACCTCAGAAGAAGTCTTCTTCGAAGAGAAGCCTTAAAGTATCTCTGGTTGTCCATCCACATCCATGATCCTATAATGAAAGGAAGAAGTGGAATCTTTAGGGCATGGAATCTATAAGAAACTCCATGAGCTAAAGAAAAACATAAGGAAGAACATGAAAGAATCCAATAAAGAAAGAAAATCCATAACAACCAATCATTATATTAAGAATCACAAGATTACCAGCCTGATATGAACTCACTAAAAGAAGTCAAGCAGAGGAACTGAAAGTTATGATGAAGACCAGTGTATATATGCAAGCATTGCAAGATCCAGAAATAGAGGTTCTCCCAGATGGAGGGAAGAAGAATATGACAATTACTTGTTCCAGTAAACCAGACATGCCTCTACATGAGTCATTATATCATCCACAACATCCATGGGTTGAAGTTCTACATCAAATGAATGCAAAGACTATTCTCCAGAGAAATTGAACAAAGAGCATATGAAGAAAAACCTCAGGACTTTGAGGCATACCAGAAAGAGACCCTTGTATGTAGATGGAAGAAGATAACTTGGTGGAGAACCTCCAATGCACAGCAGAAGCGTGGTGAAGATTTTCTATAACAGAGATATTGTATCAGAATGATTACTCAGAATATTATGATGATGAATTGCCAATCCACGACAGAGATATCATGATGACAAAAGAATTTCCACATGGATATGTTCCAGTTTGACCCTTGCCACAATGTTGTGAGCTAGCAAGAACCAAAGAAGAATCCAACAAATATATACTTTATTGATTAGAGCTATATGAAGCCTTCAGAGAAAAACCAGTGTTCCAGACCAAAGTACATTTAAGATCAAGAATTACATTATCTGTGATGAAGTCCAGAAAGGAGAAAGTGGTTCTCAAATATATATCTCCATAGATGAATAGATAAACAGACATTTTGGTAAAGCTTATATCCAAGATGAAAGAGTTTGCGTACTCAAGCTGGAGCTCATGGAGACGACTTCCTTATTGAAAAAGGAAGAGATGAATCCCAGGTTGGGAGGGAGCACTGATGTGTTATTGATTGATGGAAAATCATTTTTCAGTTCAAAAAATGGTCCAGGATGAGCAGTTCCTTTCCAGTTCAGAAAGTGGATTGAGATTTCTGACGGACAGACATTTTCCAGTTCGGAAAATGGTCCAGATTGTTGATGTACCATAGACAATGAATTCCCATTGTGGTTAACATGGGGAGTGGTCTAGGGCAATCTCTCTTCTTGAGAGTTACTTAAGAAGACTAGCCCACCTTGTCGGACAACAATTTCCCATTGTGGTTAACATGGGGAATGGTCTGTTTTGGAGGTTGGTGCAAGAGAGTCATCTCCTTTGGAAATGGTTCGGACAATCATTCCTTAGGGTGGATTCATTCTCTCCAGGTTGCACTTTTTTTAGTGCCAAAGGAATGGCCCAAGGTGGGGAATAGTCCAGGTTCAACAATCAGGGACATACATTCCTTAGGGCAGACTCATTCTCTCCAGGTTACACTTTGTTTAGTGTCGGAGGAATGGCCTGATCAGGGGATCAAATTTTGCTCAAAAATTCAAAGTGCTCAGAATCACTTTAAATCAAACGAGAGCGTATGCCTTGTCATTGTGAACCCAACGCAACTCGTTTGGGTTCAAACGGACGTTGGGAGCGAGGGATATCACGTTCTGTTCAAATTTACAAACAGGCAAAAAAAAGGTTGTTGACTGTACTGTCCGTACGAACACTGATGTGGCAGGCCATACGACACATGGCAAGATGTACAACACCTGGCAGGCTGGCATTCGGATAGTTGGCAGGTGAATTGGCATGTTTGGCAGCGAATGGAACGACGACACGTGGCCTAGTTAATGGCTGCCACATGTCATCCATTATTTTGTTTAAAACTTATGTCGTTGGCCAGATTCGACCCCACGACCTCCGGGCAGGGGCAAATACTTGGCAAAGAGCCGCCAATCGGCATGCCACCATTTTTTACTTATTATATATATGGCACGGAATGTATATAAGTTTGAATATGCGGGTGGTTTGGGCCACGACCGGCTCGGGGCTTAGCCCTAGCCCTTGGTCGCACGTTATATAACATATGACCCACAGTTGTAGTGTATGGGCGTGCGTGTGGTTAATTTTTGTTCCAACGGTTATTTCAACGACCGCCATTTGGCCTTTGACCATTGGCTTATGAAACGGGAGCCCATGTTTATGCTAGCGCGTGGTCGCATGGGTCATATGACCTGGCCCTTGACGGTTAGGGGCTAGGTGCGCCCGTAACTGTCCTATAGTTTGCACGGTTCACACGGTTGCATACGGTGCTAGGTTTTTACGCTTAAATATGCGTGTGGGCTAGGTTGAGCCATAAAATGTGTGTTTTGTAGATGCAAAGACAACAAGCTTGAAGGGGGGACTTCCAGGAAGCCTATCTTCTTCATTTTTTGGCCAAACGAGGTGCCGAAAAAGCCCAACTAGGAGTTTTTGGACGTTGTGAAGCCATTGGAGCAGTCTATTTGGAATTTTGAGCATTGTAAAGCACATTTTTTAGCACTTTGAGAAAATAATACAAATTATCCATTGGAAGCTAGACCAGGAGATGTAGCCCAAGAGAGGGGTGAACTCCTTTATCATTTGTTGTGTTATGTGTTTTCTGTTCATTGATTATGATGTTGTTTATATGCATCTTGAATGAATAAATCCTATTAAAAGTTGTGTTTCAAAGATGATCCATTTGCATTTCTAACACATAAAATATTACTTGCAAATATTTTCAAGAATACAAGTCTTCTTCATTTTTAGATCAAGTTGGTATCAGAGCATAGGTTTTTGAAGACTTGATTATTTGCAAGTGTTTTGTTTTCTGATGCTCACAAGGTAGAAACTCACAAGAGGATAAGGTCAACTTGTAGAGCCAAGTTCTCATCCTTCAAGGAGGAAACATATACCATCACCGCAAGTTTCAAGGAGGCATTCACCAAGTATGTCTCATGAAGAGAGTCATGAACATGTTCCTACAGAAGATGAAGATCTTTGAAAGGATGTCATGGAAATGAGAGAGATGATGAAGATCTTGATAGAAAGGAATACAAGGTTGCAAGGTGAAGGCTCCAACCCTTCAAAGCATAAGGGAGATAGTGGTGATAAAACTCCAAATGGAAATGGAGGGAATGGTGCTTCTCCACCACCCTCTCCTCCATCTTCTTCTTCTTCTTCTTCTACCAATTCGAGACCTCTTCCGAATTCTCCAAAGGGACATGGTAAAACTCCTTCACAAATTCCTTCATTAAAGCTTGATATTAAATTAGAATTGCCAATATACAATGGAGAAGTTAATGCTGATAAATTAGATAATTGGATTCGTCAGATTGAGGTATATTGTAGGATACAAAAAATTCAAGATGATGAAACCAAAATTCAGATTGCTTCTTTAAGATTGGATAGTGAAACACTCATTTGGTGGGAATCCAAGACTCAGGAGGACATGAAGAAGCATGGTAAAATTTTAACCTCTTGGAATGATTTTATTGTTGCAATTAAAAGACAATTTTACCCATTGGCATATAAGCAAAAGGCTACTATGGATTGGCAAAATTT
>JASDQU010358263.1:0-11899 GCA_032191745.1 Picea mariana | reverse complement strand
GTCCTAGACCAAGACTCCCATGCCCCAGGCATGGTTACCCTGGTTACTAACCAGGGGCCCTGGTTACAAACCTAGGGTCTTAAATGCTTGGTCCTAGACCAAGACTCCCATGCCCCAGGCATGGTTACCCTGGTTACTAACCAGGGGCCCTGGTTACAAACCTAGGGTCTTCAATTGCTTGGTTACGAACCAAGCCTTCCATGTATCAGGCATGGGTACCCTGGTTACAAACCAGGGGCCCTGGTTACTAACCTAGGGTCTTCATCAATATATGTCCCAGACCACATATCCCAGGAGTGCACTGGGTGCCCTAGATCTCGTCTAGGGTCTTAGACATCCTTCAGGAGAATGTCTCTCGCTGCTGCATGTAAATTTAACAAAAACCCAATCTGTGATGATTTTATTAAATAAAATCAGGGCTCTCGTCCTGAGATAATGGTCCTTCTGAGGAAATACAAATGCAGCAAATAACCTACCTATTACCCAAGATCAGTCCTTCGATCTTGTTGGCTGCTACATCCATTGCTAGCCCCTTGCACACTTTCTTCATCCCCTACCCCTACACACTTGAATGCTCACTCACTCTTTGTGTACCATCACTGTGTCTCCTCCTCTCACTTAGGTTGCCTTTTATAACCTTGAGTTTTTCCCAAAGTCCAAAACCCTAAATCTCCTAAAGTGATCAACGGATGAGATCTAATCTCACATTCACTTTAGATATAATGGCTACGACTTAATTTAATTACTAATGCCAAATACCTTAGCATTTAATTAAATTAAACTCACTTTATTACAAAAGTACATTCACTTTAATAATGACTTTATTAAAGTGAATCTCCTTAGTCCTAATAGGCATTACGGACGACTTCCATATGCTAGACACCAAACCTATGTGGAAGTACCTTTCCAATGCTAGATACATCAACACTTCCTACTACTTGGACTTTTCTTTCAAGTCACACATGTTACATAATCAATCCTAAAAATGTACATACATTGAGGCCAGAAGCCTCCTATTTTAACTTCTGAATTAAATTTATCTCTTTCATATCATGTTGTTTCATATGTACTTTTGTGTTAAAATCCATATATTTTAACTCTATTTTTGACACTAGTATTTCTCTCGAGACTGATCAGGGAACAAGGATGATCACAACGTCTATATATCACTTTGTCATATGATATGTTAAGTTCCAAAATTGAGATATGTCTCAAGACGCTTACAATCAAGAATGAGTGTTACTTTAAAAATTTGAATGGTTTATGCATAATTTTAAATTTTCTAATATTTGAAAAATGCATGTTTTTGTATCTATGAGATGTCTACTTCTGTATTTTAGCCATACTGGATTTTTTCATGACATATTTTTCCTGTACCAAATCATATTTGTATCCATGTTCGTACTCAAATCTTGCTATTATGACTATAACATTAACTTTTACACCCTCCATTAATAGTCATATCGATAACAAACGCTTGTCTCAAAATACAAACTTATTTGGACCAAGCATGCCATATCCGGCATACAATCCACCTCTGAGTTGTGCCACCAACCAACGATTGAATAGGATGATAGTGGAAGTCTGCCTACTGGAAATTCTCCAATATGATATCTGCATGCTCACACCTTGATGCCTCAAGTATACACCACATGCCCCTCTCAAATGCACTCCAAAAATCAGATTCCAAAGCTACTACAAAATAAGAGATGATGCTAGTTGCACGACCTATAATTGACATGGATGATGCAAAACATGTCATGTCACCAATTGTTTAGGAGTAAAATAACATGTCATGTCACCAATTGTTTAGGAGTAAAATGTCTTCCTTGTGTACAAAGTATTAAATTCCTTACAGCATGGTGGTTGGTCCCTGCTACAACAAGTCATGGTGGTTGGTCCCTGCAGGGAAGAAAGAGAAAGTCTTTTGGAAAGAGAATGGGAGAAAATTAGCAGCGAAAACACTTTTGAAATATTCTCCTGGAGGATTTGAGTCAACGGAGCAAGTGGAGAAGGAGCTATGAGCATCCAAGTTAGTCTAAGATATCCTCCACACCAAATAATAAACAAATACCTTACTCTTGCAATGGAAAAAGACAAACTCTATCTAGAAATCCATGAAATGAACTCTAAACACCACTTACAATGTCTAAAATGGCCTCAAAACTAATAAACATTATTGTTATCATTTGAATAAGAGCATATTCATGGTATGAAATCAATAGCAAAAAATAAAACTCGAATTTAGAGGGGAGGGAAAGACAAATTCTATTGCTT
The DNA here is from genome assembly GCA_032191745.1 of Picea mariana. Lineage (NCBI taxonomy): Eukaryota > Viridiplantae > Streptophyta > Pinopsida > Pinales > Pinaceae > Picea > Picea mariana. The sequence goes on along the minus strand of JASDQU010358263.1, from coordinate 9,622 downwards.
TGAAAGAAGTACAATGCAAATTGTACTCAATTCCAAGTTGGTGTCTAGCCTTCAACCATGCCAACCTGTAGGGATACTTCAAACTAAACATGGCTCACCACTCAAGTTTGAATGCACACCTAACACCTAATGCATAATGTAAATTCTAGCCAAATAAACTCAAAGGCATATAGAATTTACACAGAAACATGCATCTAACTATTACAACCAAGCTAACATGCAACATCATGCATTCATGAATTCAATTCCATTTCATACATAGGCAAATACCAACTTAATAATATAATTTTAAACAAGAATTCATAATAGAGATGGAACACTTTTCTTTGACTACGCTGGTCCAGGGGAACTTAGGATTATCCCTGTACATTGTCTTTGTTTTGCTCCTTTGCCTGATTCCTAGCCCTCATAAATGTAACCCATGGCCCATTTTTCCCCATCCACCAACTACAACACCTTAACAAGGGGCTCACCAATTTTCACAACCTTTGCTGCTTTTTTCCAAAAAAGTGTTCTCAAAACTTTCTTTTTGGTGTCTTTTCCATCTTATTTGCGAGCCCACTAAAATCCAATCCATTCATCACTTGAAAGCATTTTTTTCATGTTCTATGCTTGGCAAAGGAGACGTTGCAATGTGGGGAAGTGATTTGCAAATCTCATGATGGCAGGCCTAACAAGGTCCCTGTTAGAAATAATAGGTGATGCAAGAGCATCGCTCCAAGCCAGCTATGCGCCAGCCAGCCAGCACATCAAAGCGCGCATTCAATGGAAGGAGAGAGGTGCAGCCCTCTCATTTTTCAAAATTTGAAAATTGTATTAAATGTTGTAAGGCCGGTAGAGCCAAAAGCCATGCATGTGGGTAGGCTTTAGATAAAGGTTGCCTTAAATAGTTGTAAGGTTGAGATCTAGATCTGATTAGGACTAGACAGCCATTCAATGTAATTGAATGTAAATTAACGAGAGTTGGTGAGGATGGAGAGAAGAGCTCGAGGAGCCCCCTTTTGTAAAAAGATCCTTCGTATCTATAGGATTAGTCTGTAGAGAAGGAGAGTAGAAGCAGAGAGAATAGGTTAGAGAAGAGAGAGCCGAGACTCTGTTGCAGTCCGAGCTCGAACACATTGTAAAGAGGCATTTCATATTAATACAATCAGAGCAGTCTTTCCTACATGTTATTCTGTGTATGTTGACGAATGTCTTTATGTGTTTATGATATGTTGTAGATGTATGTTAGATGTGCATTTGCATGGATAGATAGATTTTTCTATCTACGGGTTTACTAATTTCACGTCTGGTTCTTTGAGGCTTCATGCAAGAGGTTGCATGACAGAACGTTGCGGGTTCTGTAAGCCAATGCATAGAATGCACTTCTGAATTCTACGGAATTTGGACAAAGACGTGCCAAGCGGGCGCACCAGAGGAAGTCATTGACTCAAGGAGGAAGTCTCAAGGTTGTTGAACACCTTGAAGGAGAAACTATGCAGAGAAGAGAGAGAGAGGGAAGACAGAATTTCTGAGAATTCTGTGAGACTCTGCCAAGAGGGCATTGAGCAAATGCACAAGATGCATTGAGAAGAACTCCATTTCGAGTTCGGCAAGAAGACAGAGTTACTAAGGATTCTGGAGAACTCTGCCAAGAGGGCATTGAGTTGGTGCACGTGTTCACAGAAGGAACTCTTTCGAGTTCTGAGATAAGAGAAGTGTCACAGAAAGACACTCACAGGGTTATTGAACACCCTATAGGCTCAACAAAGCGTGCTTGAGAAGGAAGTTGCAGAAGAGGGAACTTCCATCCCTTCAAGAAGAGAAAGGAACAGAGACACTTTGAGGTCAGAACCACAGATAATCTCAGAGAAGATAGCACAATTGCGTGCAAGGACCCTGCAAGGAGTCGCAGAGGCCAAGAAAACCCTTTGGAGGGTTCGGAGTTTGAGGAGCTCAGGAGGGACAGCGTTCCTAGAATGCAGGCGAATTTATCAAAGTCAGATCGAGCTCGTAGAGGAACCAAAGGCTGAGGCCTTTGAAACTTCGAAAAATATTCCAAGGGGAAGAAATAAGTTCTCAAGCTCAGGAGGGAACACAACTGTCGTCAGATCTTGTGAAAAGAACCGATAGTCATCGGATCCGGAGGGAGGCGCACAGAGTTTAACCTTTGGGAGGTCGCGCAGGAGAGCAGTTGAAAGGAACGGTGGAGACGCTTCGTGGAGAAGTGCCGAAATCCCGAGAGCCATAGGATCGCACCAAGTTGTGAGGGATTTAAGCCTTTAGAAGCACCCCAGGAGAGGAGTTGTATGGACGGTGGAGACACTTCGTGGAGAAGTGTCGAAATCCCATGGACCGTTGGATCTCGTAGATCTGCGAGGAGGTTTAAACTAAGCGTCTTTTAGCGTTCAGAAGCTTAGGAGGAGTAGCAACCGTTGGATGAGAAGCATCAGGGGCCGTTGATCTCGCGCTCGAATTTTGCTATTTCGGAGTTCGAGGTTTGGAGCAGCAAGTGATTTTGGAGTCGTTGCATCGTGAATTCCCAGTTCGCAAAATCGCGTCGGCCGTCGGATCTGGAGCGTGGTGGCCTGAGAGCCGCTGGATCAAGGTTACGTGCACGGGATTTAGTCCCTGGGAGGCACACAGGAAAAAGGATCTGGGCCGTCAGATCTAGCACCAAGGACCGATAGTCGTTGGATCCAGAAGAAGGTGCGAGGGGTTTAATCCCTGGGAAGCCACACATAACGGTAGAACGGACGGCAAAAACTTCAAGGGAGAAGTGTCGAATTGTCATGAGCCGTCGGATCCAGAAAAGGTGCGCGAGGTTTAAACCTCGTAACAGCAGAAGGAAGAGGACTCGTCAAGTCCCGAAAGCATCAGGACCGTCCATTTTGGAGGACAGGTGTCAAAGATCCAAACCCATCGGGGATTTGGACACCGGGAGTTCGAGGAGTCGTCGTGAGACAAGAAGTCCCAGCTCACGAAATCGCGAAACGATCGACACCGTTCATTAAGGAGGACACGTGGCGAGTGGTCAAGGTTCAGGAAAAATCTTGAAAGGTTGTGGGTCGTCGATCCAGTTGGATCGTGGTCGTCGGTTCAAGAGGAATCTAGACCGTTGATCTCTCAAGGGGAAGATTTCGGTATTTCGGGGTCCGGGAGTTCGAAGGACCTAGAATCGTCTGCAGCCGGAATCGCGAAATCGTGAATTACGAAATCCCGAAAAGTGGACCGTGGTCACGGGTAGATTTCGGTATTTCGGGATCCGGGAGTTCGAAGGACCTAGAATCGTTGCAGCCGAAACCGCGAAATTGCGAATCGCGAAACCCCAAAAGCATTTGGAGGAATAGCACCAGGTCACAGGACCGGTCATATGAAAGCGACTTAAGGGAGGAGCTATGGAGTTAGGCCCTATTTCGAGTTTCGGCATTTCGAAAGACAGAGAACAGGAAGAACGCTTGCATCGCGATTCCCCGAATCGCGAAAAGTCGGTAGCGCTTTTGACGTTAAGCACGTGGTCACAAAGTGGTGGTCACGTGGACGGAGGCTAAGGGAGGACCCAGAGTCGTTAAGCCCTTTTCGGCGTTTCGGCAACCGGGAGTTGGAGGGACAAGGAGCATGGGAGAGCTCACATGCAGGAGTCCCAAAACCCCAAAACGCGAAAGGTGTTGGTTCAGAACAGAGAAGAGCGCTGAAAGCTGAGTGCGTGCATAGGTTTTCTCAAGGCCTGTGCTAGGGAATTAAAGGGACCTGTGGATTTGTTCAAGGGGTTCCAACAGGAGCCGAAGAGCCATTTCAGCTCAGAAGAAGATCGATCCAAAGACCGGGAGGTCGCAGAACCCTGCTGAGGTAGGGGGTCTGCATCAAGTGGTATCAGAGCCTGGAATGAGGTTTCTGTGAGCATCAAAGGTCATCAGAGGACCGATCTTTGCTTACAGACAGAAAGGAAGAAAATACTCTAATACACATCAAGTGGTATCAGAGCTTGTTTCTGTCGATATATTGTAGGTAGAGGGAGCCAGAGGAAAAAGTAAGACAGGGTGTTGAAGCTCTGTGGTTATTGTTCGCAGATATGCAACAGTCAATAGATAGTCAAGTCGACTATAAGGAAAAGTTGGAAGTACTCTCGGTTGTAGAGTAACAACAACAAATTTACTAGGAGGGAAGATTGAAGGTGAAGATGGCTACTGAAGGCCATGGACGCAGTGGAAAGAAGGACCATCAGCAGCATAGAAGAGATGATATGGATAAAGAGCTCGCTGAGGTGAGGGCGAGGATGGAGAAGCTTGCATTTCAAATGCAACAGGATGCAAAGACACATTGGGTGTATGAATGGGCCATGAAAACGAAAGTAAAGTGGCCAGTCAAGGAGTTGTTCGCCAAAAGACAGCGAAGGCTATTGAAGGAATGGCTGAAGTATGTGGAACGCCTCAAAGATGAAGAGGAGATGGTTCATGTGTGTGAACCAGAGACTGGGAGAAATCTCAGTGACATTGAGGATAAACTGAGATCACTGGATGATCTCAAAGACTGCCAGGAGGGCAGGACAGAAAACTCAGGTTGCCAGGAGGGTAATGAGATGAGATCGCTGGAGGATCTCATAAACTGTCAGGAGGGTAGGAAAGAAATCCCGAATTGCCAGGTGGGCAAGGGAGAAAAGAGGATCTCAGAGGTGAGTTCATATCAGCGTGGACAGCTAATGGAGAAGGAGGATCAGAAATGTCTTCTGGTCATTGGAGGAATTGAGATATTCCTACCACTTAGCCCAGTTGAGGTGAGAGCTTGTGTTGCAGAGGCAGCAACAGCGGAAGGACAGCCAGTTGTGACTGTCAAAGAGATGGATCAGATGTCAAAAGTTGCCCAAGGAGAAGAAGAGGAGCACACAGTTGACATGCTCACTCCTTGGGAGAAGGAGCTAAAAATGTTGGAGGATTGGTTGAACAACCCAGAACCGGTAGATGATTGCCATGAGCAGACAGTCATGCAGATGTTAGCAGAGGAGCATTCCGAGGAATCGCTCAGAAATTTCAGCCAGGGAGCTGAACAGATGATGATGACTGCAGTGCCGAGGCATGCAGCAGAAGATGAAGGAGAATCCCAGTCTGAGGAGCAGCTAGAGGAAGCTGGAATTCAACCGGCACAAGGCGAAATGGCAGAAGCAAGTCTGTCAGAGCGTGACTGAACAACAGGTTAGTCAAGAGGATAAGACAGCAGAGATGAATTTTTCAGTAGGGTGGCAAGTTGAGGTCACAGAGGAAGAAGATAACACGGGGGATCGGGATGATCTACCCATTTGCAGAGAAGAAGTGCAACGGAGCAGGCTGCAAAAGGAGAGCCAGCCATGGGAACAACTGGACGAGGAGATTGAGGAGATTAGAAGGCTGATGTCGAGGTCAGCAGCAGAAACTGCCAGTGAGGAGAAGCTGAGTAGAGGAAGACCTGCAAGGGCAGGACAGCGGAAGCAGCAGCAGCAACGAAGCGATGGAGCGGATGGATAGCTCCAAAGAACTGTTTGGGATCCAGGTGGATTTCAACAGTGATGCTGGGAAGCTCATGAACTTTTCACAGCAGAGGAGTATGATGTAGGAGCATCGCTCCAAGCCAGCTACGTGCTAGCCAACCCGCACATCAAAGCGTGCATTCAATGGAAGGAGAGAGGCGCAGCCCTCTCGTTTTTCAAAATTTGAAAATTGTATTAAATGTTGTAAGGATGGTGGAGCCAAAAACCATTCATGTGCGCAGGCTTTAGATAAAGGTTGCCTTAAATAGTTGTAAGGCTGAGATCTAGATCTGATTCGGACTAGACAGCCATTCAATGTAATTGAATGTAAATTAATGAGAGTTGGTGAGAATGGAGAGAAGAGCTCGAGGAGCCCCTTTTTGTAAAAAGATCCTTCATATCTGTAGGATTAGTCTGTAGAGAAGGAGAGTAGAAGCAGAGAGAATAAGTTACAGAAGAGAGAGCCGAGACTCTGTTACAGTCCGAGCTCGAACACATTGTAAAGAGGCATTTCATATTAATACAATCAAAGCAGTTTTTCCTGCATGTTATTCTGTGTATGTTGACGAATGTCTTTATCTGTTTATGATATGCTGTAGATGTATGTTACATGTGCATTTGCAGCGATAGATAGATTTTGCTATCTACGGGTTTACTGATTTCACGTCTGGTTCTTTGAGGCTTCATGCAAGAGGTTGCATGACAGAATGTTGCGGGTTCTGTAAGCCAGTGCATAGAATGCACTTCTGAATTCTGCGGAATTTGGACAAAGACGTGCCAAGTGGGTGCACCAGAGGAAGTCATTGACTCAAGGAGGAAGCCTCAAGGTTGTTGAACACCTTGAAGGAGAAACTGTGCAGAGGAGAGAGAGAGAAGGAAGACAGAATTTCTGAGAATTTTGTGAGACTCTGCCAAGAGGGCATTGAGCAAATGCACAAGATGCATTGAGGAGAACTCTATTTCGAGTTCTGCAAGAAGACAGAGTCACTGAGGATTCTGGAGAACTCTGCCAAGAGGGTATTGAGTTGGTGCAAGTGTGCACAGAAGGAACTCTTTCGAGTTCCGAGATAAGAGAAGTGTCACAGAAAGACACTCACAGGATTACTGAACACCCTATAGGCTCAGTAAAGCGTGCTTGAGAAGGAAGTTGCAGAAGAAGGAACTTCCATCCCTTCAAGGAGAGAAAGGAACAGAGACACTTTGAGGTCAGAACCACAGATAATCTCAAAGAAGATAGCACAATTGCGTGCAAGGACCCTACAAGGAGTCACAGAGGCCAAGAAAACCCTTTGAAAGGTTCGGAGTTTGAGGAGCTCAGGAGGGACAGCGTTCCTAGAATGCAGGCAAATTCATCAAAGTCAGATCCAGCTCGTAGAGGAAGCAAAAGCCGAGGCCTTTGAAACTTCGAAAAATATTCCAAGGGGAAGAAATAAGTTCTCAAGCTCAGGAGGGAACACAACTGCCGTCAGATCTTGTGCAAAGAACTGATAGTCATCGTATCCGGAGGGAGGCGCACAGAGTTTAACCCCTGGGAGGTCGCGCAGGAGAGCAGCTGAAAGGAATGGTGGAGACACTTCGTGGAGAAGTGCCGAAATCCCGAGAGCCATAGGATCGCACCAAGTTGCGAGGGATTTAAGCCTTTAGTAGCACCCTAGAAGAGGAGTTGTATGGATGGTGGAAACACTTCGTGGAGAAGTGCCGAAATCCCGTGGACCGTTGGATCTCATAGATCTGCGAGGAGGTTAAGATTGAGCGTCTTTTAGCGTTCAGAAGCTTAGGAGGAGTAGCAACCGTTGGATGAGAAGCATCAGGGGCCGTTGATCTCGCGCTCGAATTTCGCTATTTCGAAGTTCGGGGTTTGGAGCGACAAGTGATTTTGGAGTCGTTGCATCATGAATTCCCGGTTCGCGAAATCGCGCCAGCCGTCAGATCTGAAGCGCAGTGGCCTGAGAGTCGCTGGATCAAGGATATGTGCACGGGGTTTAGTCCCTGGGAGGCACACAGGAAAAAGGATTTGGGCCGTCAGATCTAGCACCAAGGACCGATAGCCGTCGGATCTGGAAGAAGGTGCGAGGGGTTTAATCCCTGGGAAGCCACACAGAAGGGTAGAACGGACGGCAGAAACTTCAAGGGAGAAGTGTCGAATTGCCGTGAGCCGTCGGATCCAGAAAAGGTGCGCGAGGTTTAAACCTCGTAACAGTAGNCATGAGACAAGAAGTCTCGGCTCACGAAATCGCGAAACGATCGACACCGTTCATCAAGGAGGACACGTGGTTTGTGGTCAAGGTTTGAAGAAAATCCCGAAAGGTTGTGGGTCGTCGATCCAGTTGGATCGTGGTCGTCGGTTCAAGAGGAATCTAGACCGTTGATCTCTCAAGGGGGAGATTTCGGTATTTCGGGGTCCGGGAGTTCGAAGGACCTAGAATCGTCTGCAGCCGGAATCGCGAAATCGCAAATTACGAAATCCCGAAAAGTGGACCGTGGTCACGGGTAGATTTCGGTATTTTGGGATCCGGGAGTTCAAAGGACCTAGAATCGTTGCAGCCCGAACCACGAAATCGCGAAACCATTCGGAGGAATAGCACCAGGTCACAGGACCGGTCGTATGAAAGCGACTTAAGGGAGGAGCTATGGAGTTAGGCCCTATTTCGGGTTTCGACATTTCGAAAGACAGAGAACAGGAAGAACGCTTGCATCGTGATTCCCCAAATCGCGAAAAGCCGGTAGCGCTTTTGACGTTAAGCACGTGGTCACAAAGTGGTGGTCACGTGGACGGAGGCTAAGGGAGGACCTAGAGTCGTTAAGCCCTTTTCGACGTTTCGGCGACCGGGAGTTGGAGGGACAAGGAGCCTGGGAGAGCTCGCATGCAAGAGTCTCGAAACCCCGAAACGCGAAAGGTGTGTTGGTTCAGAACAGAGAAGAGCGTTGAAAGCTAAGCGCGTGCATAGGTTTTCTCAAGGCCTATGCCAGGGAATTAAAGGGACCTATGGATTTGTTCAAGGGGTTCCAACAAGAGCCGAAGAGCCATTTCAGCTCAGAAGATCGATCCAGAGACCGAGAGGTCGCAGAACCCTGTTGAGGTAGGGGGTCTGCATCAATAGGTGTGGTTGTTTAACCATAGACAATATAGCAATATTGTCACCCAACCATAGGCTGAAGCCACCCCCGGGCACCTTAACCTTGACTGAGAATAATTCTGGAAGCAAACCCTAGGCCTAATAGCCAATCAAGGTAGCATATCACTCTCCAGTGTTAGCATACCAAGCAGAAAGTCCAAACCATAACCCAAGAGAGAGTTCAAGACTCAAACCGAAAATACAAGTTGGAGTAGCTGCAGCTGCAGCTACTCTCCAGACTTGCGCACAACTAAATTTTTGCAGTTGCGAGCTGTGTGTGTCAAATGAGCTCTGGCGTCTTGTATTTATACTGCTCCTCCTTAGCTGTCTGGGCCGACTTATCATTCTGGAGGCTAAAAACTCAATATTAAATATTTTCTTTAGCTGACTTGTCTTCTAGGGTTATGTCCAATGCTTTAGGGTTTCTTCTTGCTTCCCGAAATATTCTATTCTTGTCAGGGTTACACCTGGAGGTTAATACCTCCCGCAGCTACCATAATATCAACACTCCCTCCTAGCTAGGGAGGTATTGAAAGCAATGGTCTTAAGCACAAACATACCATTCAATCGGTAGCAGCATCATAGCCATACAGGGTATCTCATGATTAAATCACGAGCACCATCATCATTATCAGTATCATTTGATAGCATCAACTGCATCATCTCTCAAAGCCATACTCCATCTAAGTAATCAAGCATGATGATGAATAAGTCACTCACTCCATAAAGTGATACAAGAACCATTCTTCTAATCCAGACATATGTCCTGGAAGAATAACTATTCCAATAGATGTTGGAAGCCACGCCATGGGCTACAAGGACTATTCTTCTATTCCAGACATATGTCCTAGAAGAATAAATGTCCTGGACCATTTTCCATCTGGAGAATGTTTGTCCATCAGCACACTGACTATTCATCTAGCTGATAATCATTTTCAACACTACTGATAGTCTACATGGAAATCAGAACAATGTCATTCAATAGAACACAACTGTGTCTATCCATAGTAGTACACAACTACTATCC
>JASDQU010358262.1:0-11867 GCA_032191745.1 Picea mariana | reverse complement strand
GTTATTTGCTGCATACACACATATAAACACACCTAAAAGGTAGATCAACAAAGTGTTTGACGAAATACCTCACTCAGAAAAAGTTTTAAAAGGACACCAAAACAATGATGATCCTTGCATAATGGCTTGGGATCATTACATTATATTGCAACATATGCTTGCAGTTTCTCTTGTGTCTCTAGAAGGTACAATCATCAGACAAAACACTATACTTTTGGGGAAACTTTCCTTGATCTACAAGTCATCTTCCTTCCCCTCCTCTTCCACTTAGTTTTTTGACCTCTAGGGTCATTTACATTTTACTTCTTGTTCTTCTACCTTTTACCCTAGGGTCTCTAGGATCACCTCCCATGAGTGAACTTAGTCACCCCCAAGTGTGGGACCTACATCAAGGTGACATTGGGTGTAGTGTCACATAGTTATAGCACTTTCTTTTGTGGTTGGGTTGGGATTTTCCCAACTGACAACTTGTGAGATAACAGACCCAATAAACCCATTAGCAACATGCGATTTTCTAGTTTTGTCTTGACCAAAATGCAGAGGATGAGGAGCATCTTGAAGGACAGAGTAGAGGTACCCTGATTAGGAATAAATGAGATCAGATTGTTGAGCCTTTGTGATTGCCTCATATTCAATTTGACGGAAATTTTTGGGCACGTATTTGGAAATGGTGGGGACTAGATATTTGAGGAACCAGTCCAGTCATTGTTGAGGGTAAGTATCATTCTTACAAATACTTCTTCGTCAACACCATTCATTAATATGGTCGGCGATGTGGACAGTGGCGGTTTGTTTGAACTCCAAAATAATTTCCAAACTGGTGTCCATACGTACGGGTAACTGGAATAATGATAGGAAGGATTTTTCAAATGATTCAAAGGTCATATGGGACCCTGAATTCTCATCTACATACCATTTGGATGAGGTATCAGTGAGGGTTCTTTGAAATAAACTTAACTGAATGGAATATTCCATAATGTTTTTGGAAGAACACTACAAATGAAAATGCATGATGTGATTAGTTGGGTGTTCTCTGGGATTACCTTCAAACTTACGAATATCGGGAGGAAGCTTGGTGGGCATATTCGACAAAATGGGGTCATGCAATATGGGATCATTCGTTAATTTGGTTAGATATGGAATATTGAGTGATGCCAAGTATGGCATGGTGGGGTGTTTCCTGCCATGGTGTGTGGAATTAGAGAAGTGTTCCCTTGTGAGGATGGTTGATATCTTGTACCTTATGAAGAAGGTTGGGATCCTCCTCCTTGTAGTGGAGGACTAGTAGATGAGGTTTTTTTTGTATTGGTGCCAAGCAAGGTAGATCCAAGAAAATTCAATTATAGAACTATGGCACTTACTGGTGTATGTGTTGTTTGTGTTAATGTGTCAACAAAATTGGGGACACCCCCCAAAATTGGAGGGAGGTTTCTCAACCTTCTAGAATGATGGGGATGTTTTGGTTCCCCTATGATTCTGGATGATATGTGAATGTGCGCAAGTAGTGGTGAGAAGAAAATAAAAGAACAAGTTCTTTGCAAACTATCTCAACAATGTATTTCCAAACTGTATGTAGTCAAATAGTGGAAATCACACATAAAGAAAGAAATAATGTACTATGGTTTATGGTTTTATTTGCATGGGTGAATAAAATAAAATGCATGTGTCCTAATAGACCTATCGTCCTTCCTCTCAAAAATCACTAGGCCTTCCAAAAGAACTCAACAGTGGAGCATGGATCCATCGGAAGAGGAGCTAGTGAAGGTATGAACAATCAGTTATAATGAAGGGTGAAGGGGGCATATCCCAAAATTTTTGGCAATATTTCCCAACATCATTCAAAATCTGATTGAGGTGCAATTGCAGCTCACAACCACCACTCGGGTAGATAAAACCTATATTTGGCCACTAGGTTATCTCGATCAAGCATGACATTCAAATTTTCATCCTAAAAATGGGTTGCATGTTGAATGCTTTCCAAGGGTTGGGTGACCCAAGGAGACATGCATAAGACAACTGGACCTCAACCTTCAACCCTTCATGAGTGTCTCACTACCTTATGGTGTAGAAATGCTTGATTTGGAGTATTTTGGTACCCTATATAGAAACTTATAAGTTTCAATGAGAAAAGGATAATGGGGAGTTATTTGGATGCCTATCCCCAAAATTGTAACTTAGACTACAATTTTATTTTGTGTTCCTCATGTGGATCTTAAATATGTGTTGTTTAATGGTTTCTTTTAACATGTGAAAATGGGTTGTGAGGTTGGGTTCATGGTCCAACCTCATTGGTTGACAATGGTGTGAGAAAAAGACTTTCACTAAACAAATGGAACCCTTTTGATCCTTCCAAATCGCTTATGGGTGCAGGGAGAAGAGCATACTATGGTTTCAAGTATCTAATATAAACCTTTTGAGTGAGTGGTGATGTTGTGTGCGATAAGTGGAAGTGTATAGTTTTTAATAAGTTAGTGATAAAATTTTAACATGTGGACATCGCTTGGTCCTTCAAAAATATTGCTTATCACTAGTTTCCTAAGTTTCACAAACAATCCTTGCAAAAATTGAAAAATCCCCAGGTAACTAGCATGGTGGACATGTGGGTCCCTACTCTTGAGATTTTAATCTCCATAGAATGTTATATAATCTAAGAAATCTTTGAAACTATTCCTAGATTGTTGACATGTGGGAATGTATGGGCCCTTACAAATCTTTTAAATTTCCTAGATTGTTTTCTCTACAAACTTGAAACTATCCTAAGATTGTGCACATGTGGGCATGTATGGTCCCTTAAAAACCTTTTAGATTATGTTTCAACAAAAAAAAATAAAGAGGTATTGGCCTCTCCTAAAATTATTGTTTTAGTTGCAAAAAAGAGCAAGCTAAGAGGTTTGGCCACTCCTAAAACGATTGATTTTAAAGGGAGATGGAGATTTCTTATGCAATCTATTTTCTGATTTCCAAGATCACACAAAAGCGTGAGGAAAGAGTATACTACAAGATTGGAAAAACAATCTCCTAGTCCCTAATTAATGTGGTGATTTTGCAAAAGAAAAGCTTTAGTTTAAAATTCAGACGTTAAACTAAGCCATCCATGTGGAAACAAATAAGAGAAAATATGGTGTGGTTCTTTTTATTCTCTTAGATGCCTATGTGTGACTTAGTGCCTATGCAAGAAAGAACTTAAACCCTACTTTGTGTGGATTTTACAAAGTGCATAAAATAAACCTACTACTATTTGGTGAAACCAACTTCAAAATCCCTTATAATCAAGTGAAAAAGAACTTATGCACCGCTTTTTCTATGACAGTCGCACAGAGGGTGTAGTCTGCATGATTAGACAAAGTGTTAAGTGCATATTTCTACACGAACCATGCAACTTTTCACCCTAAATACATGCACAGACAGAGAAATGGTGGGTCGAAAATTTGAAATGAGTTCTATCAACCAAGGGTTGAATTGCAGTGTCTGAAGGATGGTTTGGGCCAATTTTGGTCCTTGCAAACACAAGAGAGTGAGAATACAAGCTCTCAGAGTCCAAAAGGGGAGGAATTTTAACCTTATCCCCATTATCATCCCCAAACTGTTGGGTTCCTTCTATCACTTGGGTGAGAACAAAGAGGTCCCTTAACTGCCTTGTTGGACCAACAAGACAACACAAAAATGATTAGTATATTATTGAATCCACAATATAGTAAATAACAAGGAAAATAAACAAGAAATGAAAACAAACTAAGTGCATGCAAATTCTAAGAGATGCATGAAATTGACACAAGAGATAACTACCCAAATGGCAAGTGATCTTTGAATTGAGAACACCAAAGGAGAAAAGTGGGACTATGGATCCCCTATTCCTCCTTGGGAGGGCTCCTGAGTCCCCCAAAAATAGAGCTTGAATCTCTTAGCTAACAATGGTGAAGAACTTCATGGTCAAGTTTCTCAAGAGGTGAGAAGCTTAGCAAATGCTATCGTTTCTCAATGGGATCTCAAGAGAACCAATGGGTTCTCTAAGATAAAATGGGCAGCATAACAATACAATGAATTCCTTCTCTTTCAATATACAATGGCCATGTATTTATAGGACCATAGCAATATATTTCATAACATGTTCCAAGTGTGAATGGAATGCCTTTAGAGATACATCCCATCCTTCCAGTCATCCCAAGATGACATTTTGGTTCGAACTTGGGGTCTTGTCCTAATTCACTTCATCTTAAAAGTGGTTGAAGCCCGACCAAATCCATAAATGCATCATTTCCATGTTCGTGTGGGTTGAATTAGCGACAGACGGGTGGACCACGCAAAGTGTGTGTTTGGTGTGTTTCTTATCCGTGTGGATGTGCGTGCGCTGGCTTTGGTGGAATTGTGTGAAAATTCAAGGCTTTTATATAGTTTTTTCATCTTGATGAATTAGGTCCTATAAATGTTAGAAGTATGTTGTGTTTGTGTTGATATTTTCTTTGACCATTTATTCTTTTCTTTTCTTAGAGGAGTTCCACCAAAGCTAATGCGTGCACATATCCACATATAAGCAATGCACCAAATGTGCACTCTGCACGGTCCGCACGACTATTGTTGATTCAACCCTCATGGACGTGGAAATGGTTCATTTGTGGATTTGGTCAGGCCTCAATCACTTTTACGCTGAAGTGAATCAAGACAAGACCCTAATATTGACCCAAAATTTTGTCTTGGGATGATTGAAAGGATGGGATGTACCTCTAGAGGCCTCCCATTAAAACTTGGAACACATTATGAAATATCTTGATATGGTCCTATAAATACATGTTCATTGTATGTTAAAAGATAAGGAATTCATTGTATTTTTATGCCGACCATTTTATCTTAAAGAAGTCATTGATTATCTTAAGAGCCCATTGAGCAATCATAGCATCTGGTAATATTGTCACCTCTTGAGAAACTTGACCAAGAAGTTCTTCACCATTGTTAGATAGGAGAGTCAAGCTCTATTTTTGGGGGACTCAAGAGCCCTCCCAAGGAGGAATAGAGGATACATAGTCCCACTTTTCTCCTTTGGTGTTCTCAATTCAAATATCACTTGTCATTTGGGTAGTTATCTCTTGTGTCAATTTCATGCATCTCTTAGAATTTTCATGTTCTTAGTTTTTTTTCATTTCTTGTTATTTGCTTTGTTATTTACTATCTTATGGATTCACTAATCTACTAATCATATATGTGGTGTCTTATTGGTACAACAAGAAAGTTAAGGGACCTCTTTTTTCTCACCCAAGTGGTAAAAGGAACCCAACATTTGGGTTTCCTCGTGCATTTCGACTTGGTTGAAGTACGTTTCTTTTGTCAAGTTTAAATGTTTGTTCATGGTATATTGTGGTGAATGTTATATTGTAAATTTGTCACATGATACCTTGTTATTTATTGAAACACTAGGAGGGATAATAAGTCTTTATCCCCATCCCCATTTCATTCAGCTTATTTGTTGAAGCATCTAAGACCAAGTTCTAGGGATTAAAAGTCTTTATCCCCCCATGGATTTGTCTTGGCTAGATCAATATCTAGGGATTGTAAGGAAACAAACCTTATACTTTGACCTAGTTCACTTGAATCTTCAAATTAGATGTCCTAGACAAAGTGGATGACACCGAAGGTTTATAAGGCCATAAACTCTAGGTGTTGTGTTTTGAGTTTGATCCTAGGCCTATAAGGCTTTAGTCCTAGGGTTTCAAAATCATCTCTTCTTGGTTATCTAATTCATGGTGTGTCTTGACTCTATTACCCAAAGAGAAAATGACACTAGTCTAGTATTTTCAAGTGATACAAATCTCTTAAAATCATCTTTCTCTTAAAACACTTTAGTATATTAGGTTTTACATGGTGTTGTCATGATTATGCAAGTCCAACGTTTAGAAAACTAAGAAAAATTAATGTTGTCGTTATAATTTTTTTCTACAGATAGTAGGGATTAGTTGGATTGATGAATACTTAGTTAATATTTTGGTTTAATAAGGTTTAAATCATTGTTTAACACTTGGATCTTATTGCACTTGTTGAGGACTATATTTTAAGATTTAATTTACATTTTTTGAGGGATGATTTCTTGTTGTTGTTATAAAACATTATTGGATGGTATAATCATTGTTTATTGTTGCAATTTTATGACAATAGTCCTCTTACTTTAGAGGAAAGTGTTTTGGAAGTGATTATTTATTTCTTAGACTTGGTAATTGTATTTATATGCATTGAAAAACTTATCTCACACACATCAACCAATTACCTCATCCAATCTCTTCCTAACATTTCATACTTCCCTATACGTAGTCTATCCTTTTGAGGTGACCAAGATAGTGGGCCATAGGCTTGGATAATTTTACTATAGGATCCCTTGAGGTCATGAGGGAAGCCTCCCTTCTGTTGGACCAATCCTTCACTAAAACAATGGAAGTACTTTCCTAGGTGATACCATAGGCTTGGATAATTTTACTATAGGATCCCTTGAGGTCATGAGGGAAGCCTCCCTTCTGTTGGACCAATCCTTCACTAAAACAATGGAAGTACTTTCCTAGGTGATAGTGGCATCTATGTCTAATTGTTAAATAATATTAACATCTTGTGAAGGGATTTTCACAAGTACAAATCCTATGATAACATTTTGGCTCCGTTGTCGGGGAGAATTGAGTCATTCTTCCTATAACACTTTTTCTATGAGCTTACCCCAAATACATATTCTACAATCTTACCTAGCAACTCCATTGAGGGTAGAATCCCTTCACCTTTATACACATTTTTATGAACCTTGTCTAGCAAGTTCATTTGGTGAATTCACTGGTATGTTTTGAGGTGTCATCCTATTCTCAAATTTTTTGTAATATTTCATATTCTCAAGTGATGGAATTATGCAACCATGGGAAATTCAAAAAAAAATTCCTTCTCTAGATATTAAATATGTTCCTAGATATCAAAATCACTTTTCTCTAGATTGGTCAAATGATTGTCCAAAATTTAGTGGTGATCCATCTTCAACCATTACTCATGTTGTCAAATTATTGAAGTACAATTTAGAGATAAATGTGACACATGAAGATGTGTTAATATGAATGGTTTTATTATCTCTGGAAGAAATAAAAAATAACTGGGTTAAGCATACTCTCAATCCGAATAGTATATTTTCTCTCACAATTTTCCTTGAGGAGTTTCTCAAGCATTGGGCCCCGAGGACCCAACGGTATGAAGACATTTTCCGTGATCTAACATTGTCCCTGCAAGAATAAGGGTTATTTTCTAAACTTGTTGAAGAGGATATTCATGAAGAAGGTTTCCAAACCCTTGAATAGGAGCAAGAAGCACCTCATGATTCCATTAAAAACAATGAAGAATTGACTGATGAAAAAGAGATTGAAGAATATATTTAGGAGGAAATTTACCAAGAACATGATGTAGAACATGAGTTTCCTTATGAATCTATTGAAGAAGAGCACTTTGATGAAGAACATCATGTTGAATACCCAATCCATGAAGAAGGCCCTCATGAAGACGATACATTGGTATTTTTTCCTACTTTTGATGAAGACAAAGTCACCCAGGCTCCCATCTCTCCTTCACATGAAAGACAAGAATGAGGTAAGTTGTACTCTTTTCCAAGTCTTTGATTTTTGTGATGCATCTTTTCATGACTTGGAAAATAAATAATTATTGGAGGAACCCTTTGATGTAATATATTTTTCATCTAATGAAGAGCATGATGATTGTATTGATGATTTTATATGTATTAGAAGATGTAGATGGGACAATAATTGTTTTCAATTTGATGGAGATCCCATTTATGATGAAAATAATGTTTATAGAATCAAGGATGAATTTTTTTTACCTATAGACTATGCATCTATGAGCATTGTTGATTTGGGTTCTTGGCAATGTGAAGAAGAAATGTTCATAGATTTAATTCAACCATATAGAAGTAAGCCATTGAAAAATTCTCATGATGACTTCTATCCATTTCCTAGAAGGTGTGATACATATTCTTTTGAGCTCTTGGACTTATTCTGCGAAGAATATTTTCAACTACCTTTATTCTCATAATTTTATGAAGATGAGGTCATGATTTTCCTAGGACAAGAATTTCACGATGAAAGTTTTTATCCTTCTTCTTTCGCATATTTCTATATCATCAAAGATGCATCTAGGAATTATGTTTCTAGTTCTAAATTATTTATGGAGGAAATTGTCTTCTTAGAATCTAAAGAGAAGTTGGAGACTTTAAGAAGAACATTAACATCCCATTTTCCATCCAGCTTTCCTTTAGTGGTTACTAGGAATCCTTCATATTTTTAGTCATTCCATCCCAAGCCCTAGGAAGTGATGAAAGATAGAAAAGTAATTCTTGGGAATATTTGGGTCCACCTCATGAGCCTTCATATTATCACATACTTGTTTAGATATGGGTAGAGAAAGCCTATTGAGACACATCTTGGCACAATTTCTTTCTTCCTTCCCATCGTCATGAGTTTGATTCTATATTTAATTATGTTGTAGTCATTCCATAGGCTTATGATTATTTTGTCCTTGATGTACTTTTTCCTTTGTTCATAACGAAGCACAAAGGTAGAAATTTGGATTTCGATAAGATTTTAGGATGGATTCATTGGTTCTACGATTATACCTAGATTTTCAGTTTTCTCTTAGAATAGAGTAGGTTAGGGTAGGTCATGTTGTGTGCTTGTTTTATTTCATTGTTTTCATTTTATTGATATTTTTCATTTTATTATCATGCATTCATCTTAGCTTAGAAATTATATAAAATTATAAATTATATATTGATGAAAATGAATATTTTCTCTTTCTCGCATGATTTTATATTTTCATAAACCAGGGTGGATAACATCCCCCTGCCTTGTAGTACTAATGTTTCCATGTTAGAATGTATCAAGATGTTTTAAAGTGATTCAGGTTGTAGGTCTTGGATTATCATATATGTTGAGGCTCACATTCACTCTACGATGAGCACATGTCCCCATGTTGGAGTGATATGTTACCCACCCCCTACCTAAGGGCAACTAGAGGGGATTATATCTCATGGCCCGAGATGAAGAAAATGATCCCAATGATGATAATGATCAATATGTCCACAAAGAGAATCTGACCAGCCCCCTCAAATGCCTCTTCTTATTCAACATGGCTCATCACACTCAATGAACAAGGCTCATTTGGAGATGATGTTTCGACACATTATGAGGTACATTAGTCCTTGTTTCATATAAAGTGTCATATTCAATACATCAGTAATTTGAGTAATGATCATAGTTTGAATTTGGATAATGAATCATGATCTCAGAATTCATGTTTTTTTCCTTGTTTCACCTTTGCGGCCATCCTAGGAATCCTAGTCTCGTGTTGTCACTCATGGGGAAAAGGGGTACTATTGGTGGTTCCTTGAAAGGGGTAGTGTGCCATTCCTAACCATAATTACCACTTTTTCATATTTGATCGTTTCATTCTCCCACCTTTTTGGTGATGTGGTTATATGTACACCAACAAGGAATGTACCTCATTCTCTTATGAGAAGAATGGATAAAGGCCCAGAGGTAGATTGTTGATGGCCAATAATAAATAAATAAATAGGATAATGAGGACATTCAAATCCATAGTCCATACTTGAGATCTACCTCCTCATTAATGGCTATCGCCCCTAGTCCTATTGCGAATAAATGCATTATCAACCAAATGGGACTTGAATACATCCCAAATAAAAAACAAATGAAGTGATAAATGATTGAAACCTTTTTAAGGGGACTTGCAAATAAAATAAAATAAATAAAAAGTAAAATAAGGGGTTTGGAATGCAAAAAGAATCAAGGAAATGATAACTCAATCGCCAATTTCACCCTCTAAAAAGGCACTCATGGAGGTCAGCCCATACATTGTCTTTCATGTTAATGACCTTGTGCCCAGAAGTAAACCCCATGACCACCTCACATTCATTACATATCTTTGAGGCCTCTTACACCTTCTTAGAACATTACATCACCCACATGTGTGGCTTTGGATGGCTTATTTTGATGTTTTAGAATGATTTATTATTGTTAGAGGCTAATTGAGGGGTCAACCCCACTCGTATCATGGATTCATTTTTTATTTAGGCATTATTGTGGACATATGCACTTGGTTACCTCATATATATAGAGGGAGTGCTCCATTGTATTAAACATAACTCATCACTTGTGACATATCACTTTTGCTGCTCTCTTATATTACATTTTGTCATGGAGAACTAGTGCACACCTTTGGAATGAGGACTTTGTGGATGCTTTGTCGTATTTTTGGTGGATGATCTTGAGCTAGGGTTTCCTCATGCATTTCTATTTGGTTGAAGTAAGTTTCTTTTGTCAAGTTTAAATTTGTTTTCATGGTATATTTTGGTGAATGCTATATTGTAAATTTGTTGCATGATACCTTGTTCTTTCTTGAAACCCTAAGAGGGATTATAAGTCTTTATCCCCCTCCCCATTTCATTCATCTTGTTTGTTGAAGCATTTAAGACCTATTTATAGGGATTAAAGGTCTTTATCCCCTAGGGATTTGTCTTGGATGGCTTGAGATCTAGGGATTATAAGGCCATAAACCTTATAATTTGACCTAGTTCACTTGAATATTCAAATTATACCTCCTAGAAGAAGGGGACAACACTTAGGGTTTATAAGGCCATAAACTCTAGGGATTTTCTTTTGAGTTTAATCCTAGGCCTATAAGGCTTTAGTCCTAGGGTTTCAAATTCTCATCTCTTCTTGGTTATGTAATTCATGGTGTTGCTTGACTCCACTTCCCAAAGAGAAAATGACACTAGTCTAGTATTTGCAAGTGATACAACTCTCTTAAAACCCTGTTTCTCTTAAAACACTTTAGTAGATTAGGTTTTACATGATGTTGTCATGCTTATGAAAATCCAACATTTAGCAATATAAGTAAAATTATTGTTATTGTTATAAATGTATGCTACAACGATTATGCTTAGTTGGATTGTTGAATACTTACTTAATAGTATTGTTTAAGAAGGTTAAAATCATTGTTGAACACTTGGATCTTATTGCACTTGTTGAGGGATATATTTTAAGATTTAATTAGCATTTTTTTAGGGCTGATTTCTTGTTGTATTGGATGGTATAATCATTATTTACTCTTGTAATTTTACTACAATATCCCTCTTACTTGATAGGAAAGTGTTCAGGAAGTGATTATTCATTTTTTAGACTTTGTAATTGTCTTTATATGCGTGAACAAACTTATCTCAAACACATCAACCAATTACCTCGTCCAAGATCTTCCTAACCTTCCACACTTCCCTAGACCTAGTCTATCCTTTTGAGGTGACCAAGATAGGGGGACATAGGCTTGGATAATCTTGCTATAGGATCCCTTGAGGTAATCAAGAAATCCTCCCTTGTGTTGGATCCATCCTTCACTAAAATGAGGGAAGTACTTGCCTAGGTGACAATGACATCTACTTCCAAATGTTACGCAAGATTGACATCTCATGAAGGGATTTTCACAAGTACAAATCTTGTGATAACATGCCCTAAAGTTTCATAGGATTTAAATTTTGTGGTATGAATAATTATCACAAGTACCATATGACATGTGCCAACCATATGTAATAATTACAAAGAATTAGCGACTAAAATATGTGTGATGCCAAGACATGTGGCACTCATAAGGAAGAACCAACCACAAGATTTCATATAACTTAGGAATGAATGAATGACTCTCTCTCTCTCTCTCTCTCTCTCTCTAACTTAGGAATATATATATAGAGCGACTAAAATATGTGTGATGCCAAGACATGTGGCACTCATAAGGGAGAACCAACCACAAGATTGCATATAACTTAGGAATGAATG
>JASDQU010358261.1:0-11806 GCA_032191745.1 Picea mariana | reverse complement strand
CCCGACATAGAGTGATCTGATGGTTCATACTCTCCTCAATCTTAACGACCATTGATCCGTGGATTAACACTTGATTGGTCCATGATATCTATTTAAAGAGCATGGAGGGTCATTTTCTGATGATCGATTGTGAGAAACTCTCTTGTAAAATCTCTCTACAATCATTTTCTTTTGCATTAATAAACTGCTCCAAGTGGCCACGTTGGTTGGGGTCGTGGATGTATCCCCGTAGGGGTTTTACCATGTGAAAACATCGTTGTGTTGATCTTTGATCTAGTTATGTGAGTGGTTACTGAAGGTGTTCATCCTCTATTGGAATACCTGTGTTGTCGAACATGGTATCATAGCCTATTTGAAGACCCACTCATGTTGTAGATTGAGATCATGAAACCGAGTTGCCTCATATCCATTTTCTATAATTTTCGTACATTTATAGGCTGAGAGGAATATTCCATTGTGCCAGGAGCAGTCTTTTCATTCAGGAACACTTTTCATTTCACTCGAAAAGGTTTTTGTTTGTCCAATATACAACCATTATAGTCAAATCCGGAGGTACAAAGCTTGAATACACATTTTAAATTTTTTTGCAGAGTAGTATTTTGGTTTTATTTTGGTTTTGTATTATTTGTTTCTGGGTTGCTACTCATTTATACCTGTGTATGCTCTTTTCCTCATGCCCTGTGCGATCGCGAAAAATCATAAACAAATAGGAAAATGTGCATATTCTGGGTAAGCTAACCGAGATCTAACCCTTGTTGTCATTGATAAGCGAAAATTGTTTTCTTGTGTGAAAAGACCTTTTTTTAAGCACGCTCTCCAATGACGTCTTCCACAACAACAACAACAATACCCCCAATCCTGTTGAGAAACAATACAATATGTTTTGCTAGACCATTTGGTTAAAAATTGTCTTATTAAGTAAGAGGTCTTGAGTTCAAGTCTCTCTTTTGTTTCTTTTTTTTTGAAAAAGTTCATGCTAAAATTGTGAAGTGTATTTCACTTCAAGTATAAAAGTGAATCACTATAAGTAGCTTTAATATTTTATTTTAGAGTTATTTATTTTGCATGAAGTAACTTCATTGTAAAAGTGATCCCCACTTCTCTTTATAAAAGTGAGTCACTTCATAAAGAAACTTACACCACCATGTGGTCCTTTGGTTACCATTTATGTTTTTTTTTTAAATGACATAACTCTTGTTATCACTCTGTAATTTCACAGGCTGAGGGAGAAATTGATAGAGGTAACTATTTCAACCGATTGGAGTCTTGGATCTAGCCCTCCAAGACTCAGAGAGGGCTCTCTTTGTATGATTTAGCTTGGTTTGGAATAAAATATTAGGCTAGTTATGAGGGATAGGGATTTTTGGTTTTTAAATGGTTGGTTTGGGACAACTAGGAGGGCCATTGGGAAAATGGGGTCTGCGCTTAAATATATGATTCACTCTCAGATTTAGACAACTCTCCTACACAGGGAAAGATAGTGGAAATGTTGGATTGAATTAAGTTTGAATGATATCAAATGAGGAAGAAATAGGGGGGGGGGGATCCAAGCAAAGGATCAATTAAGAATTCCTAAACTAAGATTTTAGAAGAGAAACATAAAGATTACCAAAAGATCAGATGCAGAGTATTTCACCAATAAATTATGCTCTATTATTATCCTTTGGCAATAAGAAATTGAAAACAAATGGTATGATAACTAGAAAAACACTTAACAGAGAAGGAAACACCACCAACACCTCGACACAAGAATCCTGTCAACAACTTGCCTATTTCTGATCGTTCATTTCGATATTACAGAAAAAAGATTTTTGGAATGGAAAAGCCCATAGTGTAGCAAAGAAAACTACTTCCTCTCAGGTTGAACTCCCCTCCTTATCTTTTACATAATGCCCGCTTAAATAACCAAATAATCACAAAATGTCGCCCGTTTGTTGGAAAGAAATTCGAATAAATTGAAATAACAGTGGTTGTAATAGGTGTCCCAAGCTATTGAGGACGTTGGAGTTGTTGGAATAAAAATTGGCATTGCTTCCAGGTGTCTCGAATGGATGAATGCTTGGTGTAGGAAAAACTTTGAATTTAGAACACTAATTGATCCTGGGAATTTCCTCGCTGCCACCTATTCATGATGTGATGGATTAGTGCCTTGAGATTAGGGGTATCAAGATATGCTCTGCCATTTGTCTTTGACTGATCTTTAAATTGTTGATTCTTACCTTAAAACCTGGAATTTCCCTTCACCTCTTGAATTTGAATGCTATCCTGGTATGAAAATCAGGGATATATGTTCTTGTAAGATCGGGATGCTTTGCCGATTTCTGCTACATGTTAACTAATTGCCCATTAATTGCTTCTTTGAGATCTAAAATTTGATCTCTACTAACAAGAGTTCGACCATTAAATTGGCTCCTTAAAATCAACTAACCTCGAAATCCAGGATAAGTTTGAAATGCTTCCAACCATGTTGATGAAAGTCTTCAAACTGTCTTACTTTGAGGCACTAATTGACATATCCACTAATCCTTTCAACTTTGATCTTCTCCTTTTCAATTGATTTATCACAGTAGTCTTCAAAAGCCTCTTGATTTTGGTCACTGGAAATGAAAATCGTTTCAAACAATTCTCCTCTTTTGCTGAGTTCATTATGTACCAATTGCATCCATCAAACCGAATGGGCAAGTTTGGCAGATGTTTTCTTAAATATCCTTTGGCCACATATTCATGATGTGTCATATTCCCACCTCACAATGCGCAAGTAGGCCTTTTCCATGGAAAACAGAGCATACTATCATTGTCTGAGATTAGAAGCCAGACTCCTTGTTGTCATTTCAAGAAAGACAATGCAGCTTACTATGTCCAGTTGTTACCACTTTGTGAGATTACATAGGAGAGATTTGCATCTTTCGATGAAAAATCAGTCAATATCGACTTAACTTGAGGTGCCATCGATCTAACCTGAGACGACAAAAAAGAAGAAACTGGAATGAATGCTCTGCTACCTTTAAAACATACAAATTGTTCCGACATTCTCTACCTGGGTGATGCCCCAACAATTGGACAACTTAGTCAAGGCATGTTGTTTGCACATGGCATTTGATATAAACAGCTGGAGCGTTGAGGTTTTTTTTTTTTTAAAAGCATTTCATGATTTGGGGAAATATCTCACATTCCTTAGGAAACAATGGTTTATGGTGTGTATATACATGATGGCCCTCCACCTATGTCAATGCATAGATCACTGCACTATGCCCTCCTGGGCTCCTCCTCCATGTGACTTAGTATTTGGCGTTTGATTTGATGATTTGTATGGTGGTTTGTGATGTGTTGACGCTACTCTTTGACGTGATTGTGTGTTGATATGTAGATGCTCAATAGCTTGTAGACATGGAGATTGGCTCTCGACCAATGTTGAGTTTTTGGTTAAAATTTGATATAACCTTGTGCTCTGATAGACTAGTGATGGAGGTTGTTTATTTTACGACATTCTTGAGAAGTGCAGATCCGAGTGCCAAACGAAGTGTTGAACCATAATATTTCTTGAAACGCGTTCATTGATGAAGGATTTTGCCAATAATAATCTAGGAGATGATTCCACAATGTAAAACCACCTTTTATTTGCGACACCTTTGGAGAGGTACTGGGAGCATTTCGTCAACTTTGCATTTTCACTATGCACAGTGAGGAAACTGCGTTTTTCCTAATAGATATCAGTCAGAATACTGATTTCCCTATAAATTATAGGGTCCTAACATAGACTCCACCTGGGGAAGATAGCTCCGAAGGAGATGTCTAGAACAAATGAACTCTGGGAACTTGATGATCAGTGCCTTATCCATTGGGCTATTCCAAACTTCAAACCTACAACTTGCATTGTGAGTTGTGATCCTCAACTGAAATCAGAACTCTCTGCAAATTGAAGTCTAGATCACACATGAACTGAAAACTAAAAATCAATCTGAAACTGAAACTAGAAAGATGCTCATAGCACTGAGCTTATTTGTGCCCATCTACCTACCCTAATCTACTTGACAATTTTACTGAATTAGGTAATACATAAATTCCAATGAAGCCAGTCAAGTAGCTGCAAAAGAAAATGGACAACTTGACTGCTTGTCAGTGAAATTATAAGTGTACCTTGATTATGTGTCCTTATAATAAAAAATGTAATATGAAATGGAAACTGCTAACATATTTGGTCTTTATAGAGGATACATGTCTGAAAATTCAAACTAACATGAACCTCCATGTAATCCGCTATAGGATCAATTAAAGCATGATGCATGATATTCGCTCCTAGATCTTCGATGACTAGTTGATCAGTTGCATCCTCAAAATTAAACCCTGCATATACAACTTCAACCTTATACTTGAAAACATAATCATCATCAATCTGCAAATCAACAGGTAGTACGCTTTCCTCTTGCTTTGGAGAAGGAAGATTTTCCGAGAATTCTTTGAGATCTCGAAAATTGTATGACTGAATTTGAGAATCCAAAAGTTCAATATCATTTTTGAACTTTTCAACAACTAGCTCAAGAAAACAAGTTTTACTTTTCAGAGAAAATTTGGTCGATTCCAAAATACGAAACACAATTGTTAAAAAGTCTTCGTCAATGTGAAATTTTGCTAACTTATTCCTGAGTTCTTTTAAATCTTCAGGAGATAGAGGATTTACCACATACCCTATCATCTTGTTTTTAGCATGAATGCTCTAAAATCTGGATTCTTTGACATTGGAATCACCCTACAAAACTTTGAAGCTTTGGATTCTTTGACCAGTGGAGTCTTTAGAGCAAATGAAATATGTGGAGTCACCAGGTGGATGATTTCAACCTTCTTATGTCTAACTGTTTGTCCACCATCAACAACCAGATCTGAACTTGATGTGTTTTTCTAAGGAAAGATCCCCATTGGAGTCGCCAAAATGTTATCACTCTGTAATTTCTCAGGCTGAGGGAGAAATTAATAGAGGTAATTGTTTCAACCGCTTGGAGTCTTGGATCTGGCCCTCCAAGGCTCAGAGATGGCTCTCTTTGTATGATTTAGTTTGGTTTGGAATAAGATATTAGGCTAGTTATGAGGGATAGGGGTTTTTGGTTTTTAAATGGTTGGTTTGGGACAACTAGGAGGGCCATTGGGAAAATGGGGTCTGCGTTTAAATATATGATTCACTCTCAGATTTATACCACTCTCCCACATAGGGAAAGATAGTGGAAATGTTGGATTGAATTAAGTTTGAATGATATCAAATGAGGAAGAAATAGGGGAGGAAAAAGACAAGCAAAGGAGTAGTTAAGAATTCCTAAACTGAGCTTTTAGAAGAGAAACATAAATATTACCAAAAGATCAGATGCAGAGTATTTCACCAATAAATTCTACTCTATTACTATCCTTTCACAATAATAAATTGAAAACAAATGGTATGATAACTAGAAAAACACTTAACAGAGAAGGAAACACCACCAACACCTCGACACAAGAATCCTGTCAACAACTTGCCTATTTCTGATTGATCATTTCGAGATTATAGAAAAAAGATTTCTGGAATGGCAAAGTCCATAGTCCAACAAAGAAAACTACTTCCTCTAAGGTCGAACCCCCCTCCTTATCTTTTACATAATGCCTGCTTAAATAACCAAATAATCACAAAATGCCTCTCGTTTGTTAAAAGTAAATTCGAATAAACTGAAATAACAGTGGTTGTAATAGGTGTCCTAAGCTATTGAGGATGTTGGAGTTGTTGGAATAAAAACTGGCATTGCTTCCAGGTGTCTCGAATGGATGAATGCTTGGTGTAGGAAAAACTTTGAATTTAGAACGCTAAAAGATCTTGGGAATTTCCTCGCTACCACCTGTTCATGATGTGATGGATTAGTGCCTTGAGATTAGGGGTATCAAGATACTCTCTGCCATTTGTCTTTTAATGATCTTTAAATTGTTGATTCTTACCTTAAAACTTGGGATTGCCCTTCACCTCTTGAATTTGAATGCTATCCTGGTATGAAAATCAGGGATATATGTTCTTGAAAGAGCGGGATGCTTTGCCAATTTCTGCTCCATGTTAACTAATTGTCCATTAATTGCTTCTTTGAGATCTAAAATTTGATCTCTGCTAACAAGAGTTTGGCCATTAAATTGGCTCCTTAAAATCAACTAACCTCGAAATCCCAAATAAGTTTGAAATGATGCCAACCATGTTGATGAAAGTCTTCAATTTGTCTTACTTTGAGGCACTGATTGACATATACACTAATCCTTTCAACTTTGATCTTCTCCTTTTCAATTGATTTATCACAGTAGTCTTCAAAAGCCTCTTGATTTTGGTCACTAGAAATGAAAATCATTTCAAACAATTCTCCTCTTTCACTGAGTTCATTGTGTACCAGTTGCATCCATCAAACCAAATGGGCAAGTTTGGCAGATGTTTTCTTAAAGATGATTTGGCCACATATTCATGATGTGTCATATTCCCACCTCACAATGCGCAAGTAGGCCTTTTCCATGGAAAACAGAGCACACTATCATTTTCTGAGATTAGAAGCTAGACTCCTTGTTGTCATTTCAAGAAATACAATGCAAATTACTATGTCTAGCTGTTACCACTTTGTGAGATTACATAGGAGAGATTTGCAGCTTTCGATGAAAAATCTGTCAATATCGACTTAACTTGAGGTGCCATCGATCTAACATGAGACAACAGAAAAGAAGAGACTGGAATGAATGCTCTGCTACCTTTAAAACATACAAATTGCTATGACATTCTCTACCTGGGATATGTCACAACAATTGGACAACTTGGTCAAGGCGTGTTGTTTGCACATGACATTTGATATTAACAGCTGGCGCGTTGAGGTTTTTTATTTTTTTAAATAATTGCATGATTTGGGGAAATATCTCACATTCCTCAGGAAACAATGGTTTATGGTGTGTATATACATGATGGCCCTCCACCTATGTCGACACATAGAGCACTGTATTATGCCCCCGTGGGCTCCTCCTCCATGTGACTTGGTATTTGGCATTTGATTTGATGATTTGTATGTTGGTTTGTGATGTGTTGGTGCTACTCTTTGACATGACCGTGTGTTGATATGTATATTCTCGATAGCTTGCAGACATGGAGATTGGCTCCTGACCAATGTTGAGTTTTTGGTTAAAATTTGATATAACCTTGTGCCTTGATAGACCAGTGATGGAGGTTATTTATTTTATGACATTATGGAGAAGTGCAGATACGAGTGCTGGACGAGGTGCCGAATGAAGTGCTGAACCATAATCTTTCTTGAAACGCGTTCATTGATGAAGGATTTTGTTAATAATAATCTGGGAGATGATTCCACAATGTAAAACCACCATTTATTTGCGATACCTTTGGAGAGGTACCAGGAGCCTTTTGTCAACTTTGCATTTTCACTATGCACAATGAGGAAATTGCATTTTGCCCAATAGATATCAGTCATAATACTGATTTCCCTATAAATTATAGGGTCCTAACAACTCTTACATTCAAAGTCCATTTTTAGTGTCGTTTTTTTAAAACCGCATAACCTTTCAAGATATTTCCATTCAGATCATCATTTTCAATTTTTATATCCATATTATCTGCATATTTAATATGGCTTCTACAAGTAATCTCTTACTTACCAGCACCAACTACTTCCAATGGAAATCCCATATGGAGGATTTATTAAGAAGTAAAGGATTGTACCCGATTACCTTGGGAAAGGAAACAACACCAACTGATGCTAATAAGAAAGTAAAATGGGATAATAGGAATGACGAAGAATGTGGATTAATCAGAATGCCCATCTCTCCTTATTTAAGGTTTCACCTTCAATCAATTGACAAACCCAAAGAAGCTTGGGAAAATATTGAACTTGTGTTTGGTAAACATAATATTATTTGAGCACAATAGTTAGAAAATCATGTACTAACTTTAAGTCAAAGTGATTTTTCTTGCATTTAAGACTATCTAAGTTTAAAACACTCAGAACTCTATGTGAAGAATGTAAGATAAAGATAGAAGAAGATTGTTGTATCTATCTTATTCTTTATAATCTAGGTACTACATATTATGTGTTTTTATCTACCGTTTATGCCATGCAAGAGGATCTAGGGTCAACTTATCAAAAACCCAGTCTTGAGAACTTTTGTGATTCTTTGATTAGAGAGCAAGATAAGCTAGTACAACTTGGAGTGATCAACAATGAAGGTACCTCCAACAAAGCCTTATTTTTCCATCAAAAAGATAAACCCAAGAATCCCAAGAAGAAACATCCTTGCCACAACAACAAGCAATATAAGGGTCCCAAACCCACTCAGACAGCTTCCGCTCCTAATGGAGACAAAGGATAAAAATATAAAAATAAGAAGACTAATAGACATTGCAACTTTTGTGATAAAGATGGTCATGAAGAGTCCAAATGTTTCAAGAAGATGGAATCTTTAGAAGTAGTGATGAAGAAGCACAACATTAGTATTGACTCTATTTCTTCTTCTTCTTCCCATGGACATGCACTTTCAGCTTCTGGTTTCTCCTTCAATACAACTTCTACTTCTACTTTTTATGAGTGGCTTATTGATTCTGAAGTATCTTATCATATGGCTAAGGATAGAGACATATTTTCTACTCTAAATGAATGTAACACCAAGAAAATATTTGTTGGTGATGATAGATCTCTTGGTGTTGAAGGATCTAGAACAATTCAAGTAGAAAATGTTCATTTCAATGATGTATTATGTGTTCCAAGTCTTTCTTGTAACCTTCTATCAGTATATCAAATCACTCATTCAGGTGAAGGTAAAACCGTTGAGTTTTCACCTCACCAAGTTGTAATCAAGGATCTAAAAGATCCTAAGCATGTTCTTGAAACTGAAATTGTTGATGATATTACCAGGTTGTACAAGTTTGAAAACTTTGGGTCATCATCTTTTTCATCATTTTTTGTTGCTCATAGTGATGACTTTAGAAAACTTTGGCATGAGCGGTTTGGTCATCTAAAGTATCGCTCATTGCAGTAACTATGTAATCAACGGATGGTGACTGGTATTCCTCTTGTTTCATGTAGAGATGGTGTTTGTGTCAGTTGTGTTCTCTAAAAACATCATCGGGATAGTTTTGACAAATGTTCCTCATGGCACGTCTCGGGTCCTTTGTAGCTTGTTCACAGTGATTTGTGTGGTCCACTTTCTTCTCCTTCTTTTTTTGGGTGCAGGTATTTCTTAACTTTCATGGATGACTTTTCTAGAAGTACTTGGGTTTACTTCTGAAAACTTAAGAGCGAAGTTCTTGACAAGTTTTTGGCCCAAAAGGCCCTTGTAGAAAAGAAATCTGGACATC
Organism: Picea mariana; assembly: GCA_032191745.1. Taxonomy (NCBI): domain Eukaryota; kingdom Viridiplantae; phylum Streptophyta; class Pinopsida; order Pinales; family Pinaceae; genus Picea; species Picea mariana. The sequence continues at coordinate 2,463 of JASDQU010358261.1, read as the reverse complement.
AAATTCAAACGTTAAGAACAGATAATGGAGGTGAATATGTGAACAATAATTTTACAAGTTACTGCACTATACAGGGAATCCAAATGCAACACAATGTTCCATATACACCACAACAAAATGGTGTTGCTGAGAGAAAGAACCACACATTAAAAGAAATGGCTAATTGTATGATCCAATCTAAGGGATTAAGTCTAAAGTATTGGGCGGAAGCCATCAACTGTGAAAATTAGATAGTAAATCACACTCACACAAAGGCTCTTAAAAATATAACACCGAAAGAAGATTGGAATAAAATTAAACCAGATGTAAGTCACTTCTGTGTATATGGAAGTATAGCATGGGATCACATTCCTAATGAGAAAATGAAAGCATTGAAGCCTAAAAGTAAGAAGTGTATATTTGTTGGTTATTCTGAAGATGTCAAAGGTTATAGACTTCTTCAAACACATTGTAATGAAATTATTATTAGAAGAGATGTTAAATTTGATGAAATTCTCTTGGCCTGCGAGCCTAATTCGATGTTTGTGCCTTCTTTGGCCTGCGATTCTAATATGACATTTGTGCCTTCTTCTATTATAGTTTCTTATTTAGATGATGACAATGAGGATGAAAATCCACCTTCTCCTGCTCACCTTCCTCTAGGTGAGTCATTTGAACTTGAATTGACACCCGCTCCACCGCTTCCTAGATGGGTTCGTTCAACATGAGAAGCAACTGGTGATATTCTCGGTGATCCTTCAGATCAGCGTCGGACACATTCACAGTTCCAATGAGCATCTTCTCTTTTGGATCAAGTTTTAGAAACTCGTGATCTAGAGACATTTGCAGAATCTTCGGGTCATCCATATTGGGATACAACAATGAATGAAGAGTATCGTTCTTTAATGGAAAACGATACTTGGGATCTTGTACCTCTTCCAAAAGAAGGAAAAATTGTCAGATGTAAATGGGTCTATAGAACTAATTACGCATCAGATGGAAGTGTTGAAAGACACAAGGCTCAGTTAGTTGCCAAAGGATTTTCCTAAGTTGAAGGAATTGAATATAATGAAACCTTTGTCGCTGTAGCCAAAATGAATTCCATCCAACTTGTTCTTGCCCTTGTTTCCTCACATAAATGGAAGGTCCATCAAATGGATGTTAAATCCGTCTTCTTGCACGAATATTTGCAAGAAGAAATCCAGATGGAACAACCTTCTGGATATGTCTAGAATGACTCTAGCCTTGTTTGTCTCCTTAAGAAATCTCTTTATAGTCTCAAGCAAGCTCCCCAAGCTTGGTATGCCAAAATGGAAATCTTTCTTATTGCCACTGGATTCTCTAGATGCCATTATGATCCTTATGTCTATACCAAGAAAGTAGGAATCCATCTCATAATCCTTGTCCTTTATGTTGATGACCTAATCCTTACTAGTAGTGACTCAAAACTTTTAAACCATGTGAAAACCATCCTTAAGAAGAAATTTGAAATGAGATACTTAGGCTTTTTTCACTATTTCCTTGGCCTCAAATTTCTGCAAACCAATGAAGGATTTTTTCTTTCCTAGTCTAAGTATGCATGTGACCTTGTTCGTCTCTTTCACATGGACAATTGTAAACCAACCCCTCCCTTCTAGTCTGGAGTCAATCTTACTGCCACTTGTACTGCTACCGAAGTTGATGCCATCCTGTACCATCAGTTAGCTGGTAGCCTCTTATACTTGACTCATACTTGTCCTGATATTTCCTTTGTTGTTGGTCTTGTTGCCCGATATATGCAAACACCCCATGAAATCCATTGGAAAGAAGCTAAAATGAAACTTTGCTATGTTCGTGGTACAGTTAATTTCAGGATACATTACAGTTTAGGGGGGACTCATTTATTGGTTGGTTTCATTGATTCAGATTGGGTCGATGACCTTGATGATCAGAAGTCTACTGCAAGTTATGTTTTTGTTACAAGGAAAATCTCTCTATGGCTAGGGTGAACCACAACAGACGAAAATTAATGCAAAAATCAACTCTATCCCAACAACATGCTATATAAACCAATGTGCAAGAAATATAAGAAAGAGGCCTACCTTTTCCAAATGTTCAATGATGTCCATCGTTGAGCACTTCGACCCAAAGCTATATACCTGCAACAAGTTCTCAACAAACAAGACAAACAAGAATATGGTGGTAATGTAAAAGGTTAGCATATTAGATAGCATAATCCATCAATATACATAAAAAATACACCCATGGATAATAATACATATATTTTCAAGATATCAATTGCATGGGAAAGGAGTATTTCTATTAATAAATGATTAGCATGAGTGAAAGTTGTTAGAAAAACAGGACCGCGGAGCAATAAAATAAAACAAATGCAGAAACAAAACACAGAAGACACACAATACAAGAGAGACACAGATTTACGTGGTTCACCCAGTGTGGGCTACGTCCACCAGAGAAATTGCCAGGTCCTTCCTTTATTATTAT
>JASDQU010358259.1:0-11757 GCA_032191745.1 Picea mariana | reverse complement strand
CTTGTATGAATGGTTAATCATGCCCTTCAATCTCACCAACATTCCTTATACCTTCATGTGATTTATTAATGATATATTTCATCAACACTTGGGTCACTTCATCATTATATATTTGGATGATATTTTTATTTTTAGTAGGACATGGACAAAGCATCTCCAACATGTGTGCTCTCACAAACTACCATTCAAGCATAAGAAGTCATTGTTTGGGTAGAAAAATATACACAATCTAGGATTTTATCATCTCTCAATATGGAATATGTCTATATCCCATTAAAGTCCAATCCTTTGCAGCATGCCCAAGACCTACTTTTGCAGCAAGACTTTAGATTTTTTTGGGCACTTTAATTTTTTATAGGAATTTTATCCCACACTTCTCTCATGTGGCACATCCTTTACATCAGTTATCACACCAATTTACTTACACATGGTCTTCCATAGTTGAAGGAAATTTTAAAAAGTTGAAGTCAACTCTCTTCTTAGACTTAGTACTCAACGTTCTAGATCTGCATCAACCCTTCAAGATTGAATCTAATGCTTCACATATGCTATAGGAACAATACTTGAACATGAAGGACATAATTTAGCATATCACTTAGAAACATTACCAAATTCCAAGTTGAATTGTAGTACCTATGACAACAAGTTTTAGGCCTTAGTACAAGCATTGAAGTAATGGTGACATTACAATTTGGGGAAGGGAACCACTTTATGTACAAATCATCACCCATTAATATTTTTGAATTCATAATCTACGATACAAACATCATATAAAATGGGATTCTTATATATATTAGTCCCACTTTCTCATAAAATGGAAGAAGGGATCCTAAAATTAGAGGGAAGACATGCTTAGTCACCCACCAACTCAAGTGTTAAATATCTTATATGTTTGTTGTGTAGTGTATGACGAATGGAAGAAACTATATGAGATAGATTCATTTAATAGTCCAATTTCGCAACCCTCCAACATCCTATTGATACCAACTTGACCCCATTTTTGGACTATTCAGTTAGATATGGTCGTTTATACATACTTAATCAACACTCTATTTCAGAAACACCATATCATCTCAAACATATTAGAGAATCTCATGCATATGCATATGGTGAACATTTTGGCAACCTAAAAACACTCCAACATCTCTCACACCACTTATTTTGGATAACAATGTAGTGCTAAGTTGCAACATTCATCTAGTAGTGTGCTCTTTGCAACAAGAGAAATCCTACTAATCACATGTAAGGCTTATACCATGCATTTCCAATCGATTCCAGGCTTTGGGAATCCCTACCTATGGTATTTATCAACTATTTACATCTGTCTCATTGAAATCGTGATTGTATTTTCATTGTGGTATGTTTTTTTTAATGTAAAATGGAAATTTTCATCCCATGTACCAAGGCAACCTCTGCACAACACATAGTATAATTTTTCTTCACAAAAGCATGGTATCATTTTGAGCTGTCACTTAATATTGTATCTAATAAGGAATCAAAATTCCTTAACACCTTATAGAAATATCTTTAACAATTGTTCAGATGCCACTTGAGCTTCTCTATATTGCTTTATCCTCAAATGTATGATCAGATGAAGCTAGTAAACCATATCCTTGTCCATGCACTTTGTATTTACTACAACAATCACAAGCAATGGGATTGATCTGGATTTATAAATGGAACAAATTGAAATATAGATGTATAGCAAAGAAACACATAGAGATACAATAAAAAATGACTTCTATTTATAAAGGGAACCTGTTGAAACTGTAAAAATGCAGATTGAAACAAACTTTCTCGAATGGTGGCATCTTATCTCTAAGAAGAGATGTGACGACTACGCTCATTCACAAGAAGATGAATACAATGAGGCTAGAAAGGTCTTTTTAACATAAAACATAAATGAGAAAACCCTAAACATACAAAACCCTAACCCCAAGAGATGAAATGCCAAAAGGTTTGTGGGCCCCGATGGGAGTAGTTGATACGTCAACTTCATGAGGGTGTAAATTTTGCATACAATCTCCGTTTGGGGTGCTTGATACACCGTTGGAAAGGTATAGCTGAGGAGTACATATTTCATTTGGCCTAGAAATTTCCTTTGGTTACATGCTAGGCGTTTTCGAGCCCAAAAAACGTCATTTAGGGCCTCAAAACAACCCCAGAAGTTTGGGACCCAAAAAACTGTAAAAAGAATTGCCAAAATATAAATTGTTCTTTGAGCCAGTGGAATAGATGGGTGGCCACTGATATACACCTATATCATTCCTCTCTCATTAGGAATAAATGGTCTCCATTGTGTTGAGCGACCCTAACAGATGGGGAAATTGCTGTTGAACATGGCCCCGAGTGAGGCACTTGCCTTGGTGCAAGAGTTGCCCTACTTTGACAACCCGATAAAGATGGATCCTCTATTGGTGAGTGCTTTTAATAAGAGTGTCCCTGATATAATCAATGACTTCTTGTTCCATGCAGTCAGGGTTGAGCTCTGTTGGTGCCAACTTCTTTGCAATCTCTAATGTGTCCAATAATGGTGGGAAGTATGGTCTAAGGAGGTCCACATTGAACATTGGGTGCAAGCCAAAGAAGGGGGGAATACTTGTCTCAAAATAATTGTCACCCAAAACCTTGGTGATGGTGTAAGGTCCATAGTGAAGTGGACGAAGCTTTCAATGGGGTCCTGTAAGGTGCTCTTTCTACAAATGCAACCATGCCTTGTCTCCCACTTGAATCTTGTGCAACACCCGGTGTTGATCATCGCGTTGTTTTTACTTAGCATAGACTTTCTATAAAATATCATGGACTTGTTTTCGGATGTGATGAATCCTTTCAATAAACTTGGTGACTTTTTCGGCCTCAAATTGAGAATCATATGATTCTACCCATGTGGATGCAAGGGGAAGTGTGACATCAATGGGACCCAATGGTTGAAATCCCAACCCCACCTGAAAGGGTTCGTGGTCAGTTGATTTATGAAGGGATTTGTTCTAGTTGTGTTGAACATAGGGGAGACTCTCACCCCATGTGTGTGGATGTTTGAAATTGTACATGTGTAATATATGCATGATCATTTTTTTGACGACCTCTATCTAGCCATCAATTTGGGGGTGGAAGGCGGTGGATTTGGTGAGCTTACAGTGACTAGAGGTTGGAAAAAAATGTTCTTAGGAACCTACTGTACCGATTTGATATGATGGTATGTGGTATCCCGAAGTGTACCCACACCCATTTGAAGAATATCTTGGAAATGGCCTCTGCTTTGATATTCTTCTTGTAATCTGTTAGGATGGCCATCTTAGAAAAATGATAAACCACCACAAAAACACAACCATTTCCCTACTTGTTTGAAGGAAGGCCTGAAATGTAGTTCATCGAGATGGCTCCTGTAAATTGTAGGGAGTAGGAAGAAGGGTTTACATTCCTTTCTTCTTAGTGGCTGGTTTGGAAATGGCATAGGAAGTGCAGGACCTGATATACTTGATGACGTCCTAGCAAAGTTTTGGCCAGTAGAAATGATTCTGTAGTACTTCCATAGTATTTTCCATGAAAAAATTTCCCGTCATCCGATTGTAGTGAGCTTCCAAAATCATCTTCGCACACTCACTTGAAGGAACAAAGAGGTGTCCTATATGGCATAACAGTATGTACTGAAGATGAAATTCAGTGACATGCATGCCTATTCCAAACATTTGGTAAGTGATAGCAAAGTTAGGATCTTTCTTGTAGAGTTGGGGCCACTCAAAATCCTCACGGCCAGAAGAGTGGAGAACCGTGGTTAAGGCTACAAATGGAGGTTGACTGAGGCAACCAACAACACAATTGGTTCTCCCTATATTATATTTGATGTTGATATGGAACTGTTGCAAGTATGTGGACCAATTTTTATGGCGGTCATTCTACAATTTTCCTTGTGTCTGCATGAACTACAAAAGCTTGTGATTAGTGTGGATGAATGTCCCCTTGTCGAGAATGTAGTTCTTCCATTGTCGACAGGTTTGTATAATGGAATACATTTCTTTGTCATAGGTGGGGTAATTAAAAACGACATTTGATAGTGTCTCACTATGATATGCCACTCAATGAGCGTGCTGAGTGACAACTGCACCCACGACATAGTCTGAGGTATCAGTCTCAATGTCAAAAGGGTTTTGCATACCGAGTAAGGAGAGTACTGGAGCTGAGCACAAGTGATGTTTGAGATAATTGAATGATTTTTGTTGTGACTTCCCCCACATGAAATTTTCCTTTCCAACACCCTTGGTTACTTGGCTGAGGGCCCATGCAATATGGGAGAATCCCAACATGAACCTGTGTTAGAAGTTGGAAAGTCCTAAGAAACTTCAAATCTCGATAAGTGTGGTTGGGGATGGACAATCACGAATGACTTGGATCTTGGTTGGATCCACATGCACACCATGCTCATAAAAAATGTAGCCTAGGTGTGGGATCATGTTCATGCTGAAGGAGCATTTTTCCAAGTTAGCATATAGCTTGTGTTGTCACAGAGTGTGAAGGACCTGCTGAATATGTTGCAAGTGTTCTTCCCAATTCTTGTTGAATATGATGATATCATCCAAATATACCAACACAAAAGAATTGGTGAAATTCTACAATATATCTTCCATCAATATCATGAAAGTTTCTAGAGCATTTGTGAAACCAAAGGGCATGACTAGCTATTCAAAAATACCTTCTTTGGACTTGAAATCAATCTTCTATACATCAATTTTTTCTATTGGAATCTGATGGTATCCAGACTTCGGGTCAATCTTACTAAAAAACTTAGCTCCCTTGAGTTGGTCAAGAAGGTTGTCAATTCAAGGAATTGGGTACCGGTTCCTGACTGTGATTTTGTTTAGGGCCATGTAATCAATATAGAGTTTCCAAGAACCATGTTTCTTTTGCATGGGTACAATTGGGCTCCCGGAGGGTGAGGAGATGGGTCAAATGTGCCCCTTTTGAAGAAAATCTTGTATTTTTCGCTTGATTTCCTCATTTTCCACCAGAGAGCGGTGATAGACTGGCCCATTGGGTAGAGGTGCGCAGGGGGGTAGATTTATTGAATGCTTGACCTAACAGTGCAGTGGTACCCCTATGGGTGAGGAGAAGATGTTTTTGTATTCTTCCACGATCTTGTCGACTTGATTATGTTACATGGAGAGGCCCTATGAAAAATCCTTGGATGTGGTTGTGACCTTCTGTTCACTTTGAGAAAGAATCATGAAGAAGACAAATTTCCCAATCTGGGAAATGAACTTCCTTCATTTCTTAGTAGAGATCAAAGAAATGGTGGTAGGAGGAGCTACCTCTGGTATCCTGTACAATTGTCTACCCAAAGTAATAATAACACTATGAGGTCTAAAATCATATACAACATGTCGTTTCACAAGTATGGTTGGCCTAAAACAACATCACAAACTTCAATGGGGAAATATCATACATTTCCTCATCCTTGAAGGGCTTGATGTCGTAGGATAGACGACAATTTTAGCTGACACAAAGATATATTCCTTGGTGGAGCCACTCGATGGTGAAAGGTTGTGGGTGTGGTGTCATTGGCAAGTTCAACTACTTGACGACCTTTGATAAGATCATTTTCTTTTGATTTCCGCTATCGATAATGAAATGCAGTAGAGTACCCTTCACCCACATATGCGAGTGAAAAATATGGTCACCTTCCTTTAGTTCTTTTGGTTCACCTGAATGGAACTTGGTGGTAGCGATAGTGGCATTCAGTTCTGCATCAATGATATGATTTCCCTTGTTTGGATTTGATTCAGAGTCAGAACGTACCTCTCACTCTGAGGATTTCAACTTGACCACCAACAATTGCTTCGAGTGACATTGATCGGTGTTATTCCAGGGGATTTTATGGAATTCACAGCACTTCCTAGCGTCTTTCTTCATCTTCTCATTACCCTTATTTGTTTGCGTCTTGGACTTGTTGTCTTGAGGGGGTCCATAATTTCTCTATCCTTTTTTTGTGGGTTGGGGACGCATTTTCCCTTATTTGACTGTGAGGAATTTGTAGATCCAAACTCTCACTTCTTCTATATACATTTTTGCTCGATTTTGATAGTGTATCGATAAGCCGTGCCCAATGATGAGATGTCCATAAACTCCATTTTTGTCTTGATGTATCTATGTATAAAACCACGGTACTTGAGCACTAGATTTCATTCGAAGTCTTTGATACCCAGTTTGGTGCGGAGGGTATGGAATATATTTGTGAACTCTGATATTTTCTGGTCCTTTTCCTATCACAATGTGGTCCATCTCGTATATTGGTCATCATAGCTTCCAACATGGTACTATTGTTACTTAATAACATCATTGAAAGAATCCCAAGTGGGTACCACTGAAAATATTGCAAATTCCTCAGTGGCCTTTTACTCATAGTAAGTCTCCCACCAATCCTTGACATGGGGGAAAACCTTAAGGAGAGAAAAGGTAGTATTTTCTCTATTGGAAAAATTATAGACTGAAAAATACCCTTCTAGCAGATTCAACCATTTATCTACAAAATATTCATATATCTGGCCTTCAAATAAGGGGATATGAAAATTGACTTGTACCTTGAAGGGGAAAATGCCTCCAAAGTGGTCGCTTGATGAAGATGCGTTGCCTTTTGGTATCCATCAAAGGATCTGTGAAAATTTATCCATCATCTCGTTCCTTTTTCGCATGAGGGCTTCCTCAAGCAATAGCTTAAAATGATGTCTTTCTCCATCGTTTCTCTTTTCTTTCGCCATGGGAGGTCGCTGTGATCAATGAGGATGGTCTTCCAAGGGATCAACTACTTTGTGTCCCAACTAATTGTACCCTAACCTCGTTGGGGACATGGACAAAGAAACAAATAAAGAGAATACCATTATGATACCACTGATCTAGATTTATAAATGGAGCGAAATGAAATACATATGTATATCAAAGAAAAACATAGAGATATATTAAAACTTGTCTTCTAATAATAAAGAGAACCTGTTGAAACCGTAAAAATGTAGATTGAAACAAACTTTCTCGAATGGTGGCAGTTTACCTGTGAGAAGAGTTGTGATGACTATGCTCATTCGAAAGAGGATGAATACAAAGAGGCTCCATATACCTTTTTAAAATAAAACATAAGTGAGAAAACCCTAAACATCCAAAACCCTAACCCCAAGAGATGAAACACCAAAAGATTTGTAGGCCCCAATGGGGGTAGTTGATACATCATCTTATTGAGGGTGCATCTTTTGCATATGATCTCCATTTGGGTGGCTTGATAAACTATTGGAAAGGTATAGCCGAGGAGTATATATTCCTTCTAGCCTAACATTTTCCTTTGAAAAAATGTTAGGCACTGTCGAGCCTAACATTTTCCTTTGAAAAAATGTTAGGCACTGTCGTGCCTAAAAAACATCGTTTAGGGCCTCAAAAAAGCCCCAAAAGTTTGGGACCAGAAAAAATGTGAAAAAGACTGCCAAAATGGAAACTGTTCTTTGAGCCAGTAAAATAGGTGGGTGGTCACCGATATCCACCTAGATAATGGATACATATCTACATTTTCTTTGGCATATTTATAACAAAAATGTTAATGTATCCACTACTTATTCTCCCTCTAAAGCATACTTTGGCTATCAACCTTTGGCTCCCTATTAATTTCCCATCACATTGCCACTACCTGCCTCACTACACCAATAGTGTGAACAATATAGTGACTCCGCCTTCATACAAAATATGGTTCACATTCATTCCCAAGCAACAATAACTCTATTAGAATCACAATCATTCTATAAGACTCTTTAGTACTTCCAATGCAACCCACCTCACTTACAGGTTGGTGACAAGGTATGGCTATAGATAGATAAGTAGTGATTCAAAGGCCAACAACACTAAAAAATCAAACCTGTTTTCTATGGCCCATAAATCATCATACAAAAAATCAATAAAATTCTTACATATTGGACTTACCTTCACAACTAGGAATCCATGATGTGATTAATATAAATCTCATGAAGTTATACAAGCCATCACTTCTAGAAGAGAGTCCATATCTCCCTGTTGGAGTTACTTCACACACACCTAGGATTTATTTTTCCTATGTTTATTAGTCTTTATCCAGTCTCCTAAAGTTTAGGGAGAGTATTCCTCTAGGAGAATATTCTCTTCGGTTTTCACTTCAGTTTGACTAGTTGAGTGGAGTCTAGATGTTGCATTAGTTTTGTCACCATGCAACATTGGGATCATCACCAACTAATGCGCATTAGACTTGGTATCATCACTAGAATAGCGCATTACCCATGATTCCTTGATCTCCTCCTCACTTCACTTTGTTTCAACCAGTTAACTGAAGACTGGTAGACTAGGTAACTTAGTTAGGTGGTAGTTCACTCCCGTAATTGCCCAAGAAACTAGACTAGGTGGCAGTTCACTCCCGTAACTGTTGGTGTGTGTCCAGATCACTCTAGACCACCACTATGGTGCATTGGATTCACCTCCAGTGTGCATTGGTTGAGTTATACAAAGTATATCATGTGTAAATTATTCATTATTCATTACCGTTAATGAGAATTCTTCCATTCTTTCTCTCTTGCTTCTTATTTCTCAATTTCTCTATTAAAATGTGTGTGGTATTTTATAGCTATATCTATTCTATGCAGGTTCAACAAATTTACATGGTTTCATATTTGACAGACTTCTAAGCAAAACCTACACCAAATTATTTTTGCAGGTACCAAAGATTGAAGACAACAAAAAATTGGAATTTCCAAAAGAATTCATTCTTACACCTTACAATTAGTTTGCATGGAAGGAGAGAATAATCATGCATCTCCGAACCAGAGGATTGTATAGGTTAAACTTGAATACAAATACAGAACCGACATCATCCATAGAAAAATCCAAGAATCTAAATCGAATGGATGAAGCATTCAGAACAATTTGTAGTCTCATCTCTCTCGATCTCCTTTTTCACATATATTCCTGTAAAACCCCCAATGAATCCTGGACCACCTTGGAAGGGATCTTTTGAAAATAGGATGATATGAGGGCACACATATTGAGGTGGAATTTCTCACATTGGATCCAAAAATCTTCGACAATCTCCAAGATTTCTTTAAAAAATACAAGGATTTACTGTTGCAACACAAAGCTTGCGGGGTTGATAAATCTAAGGAGGAGAAAAAAATGGTTCTCACCATTATCTCCAAACTTGGTCTTGAATTCTCCATGTTTTTATCCAAATTCCACTCAGTCAAATTCGCGTCTGGAGCCACCTGGAAGATGCCTTCTCTTGAGGAATTTATTGAATCCCTGACACAAGAGCAAACCAAGCTCATCAACATGGGAAAAATCAAAGGCCCAAAGGTGCATGCACTTACTGTGCAATATGGAAGCCATGAATATAATAAATATAAATAAAAATAAAAAAGGAAAGCTCATGCAAATCTGAAGAAGGAAGGGTACTCAAAACCCTTCATCGATGCCTTCAGATCCAAAGGTGGAAAGTGAAGAAAAGGGGAGAAATGTGTATACTTCCATAAATGATTCCATACATAATTCACATGCATGTAGAAACAAATAGATCTAATGACTCAAATACTTCAGAAAAATAACCTTGGAGATTGCATCACTGAGGGTGCAAATAAGAAGAAGATAGGAGATCAAAATCCCAAGAAAGGCAATTCTAGCCATGCTTTGATTGCCATCAACTCCTCTCCCGATGCTTGGATCATAGATTCAGGAGAATCACATCACATGGTTGCCATAAAAATAGTCTATTCTTCATTGGATGCATGAAAATGTCCTCCTATTATGATGGGGGACAACTCTCCAGTCAAGGTCACCGATAAAACAAGGATTGAACTCACCAACGGAAGCTTCGAGAATGTGTTGCACGTTCCCAAATTTTTGTCAATATTCTCTCTGTGTATCAGATGAAAAATTATGGAATAGAAAATAAATTCATATTCACACCTAATGAAGTGGACATCTATGACATGAAAACCAATTCTAGGGTTGCTATCAGTGAGGTAAATCATCAATCTAGATTGTATAGATTTTCTGAATTTATTGAACTAGATTCTGCTTTACTGCTTACCCATGCTGATGAAAGTAGTATGATATGGCATGAAAGGTTCAGGAATTTGAATTTCATATATATGCAACAAATTAGAAAGAAAATATTGGTTGATGGTCTACCAGACATCCATTTATCCAAAGGAATCTGTGAGGGATATGCTCTTGGAAAACACCCTCAAGTGAAATTCGACAAAGGAAAGACTCAGAGAGATTCCTCTCCCTTAGATCTGATCCATAGTGACCTCATGGGCCCTTTTCCACATCCATCAATAAAAAAATAGAGGTTTGTTCTCATTTTTTTTTATGATTTCTCACGTTTCACATGGATTTACTTTCTAAGGAAAAAATCTGAGGTCTTTCAACACTTGAAATATTTCAAATCCCTTGTTGAGACACAGTCCGAAAAGAAAATCAAAATCCTCCAAACTGATAATGGGGGAGATTATGTCAATCATGAGATTCATAATCTTTGTCATGAGGCAGGGATTCAGTTGCAACACATAGTTCCCTATACTCTGCAGCAAAATGAAGTTGTTGAGTGGAAAAATAGATCTCTAAAAGAGATGGAATTTTGCATGCTACATGAAAAGTCACTACCATAGAGACTATGGGCTGAATAACTTAATTGTGAAACCTACATCCAAAAAAAATCTCCCCATAGATCTGTTTGTTAGAATATGAAATATGTGTGCTTTTTTTACCATTGACAATACCCTTGTCACCCAACCATAGGCCGAAGCCACCCTCTGAGCACCTTAACCTTGATAGAGAATCATTCCGGAAGAAAACCCTAGGCTAGATAGCCAAACAAAGGGTAGCACACCTTTCCCCAAGGATAGCTCACCAACAAGAGATGATTAGATAGTCCAAACCATAACCAAGAGATATTCCAAGCCAAACGTGATCTGCTAGCTGCAGCAGCTGCAATGGCATCTCTCCTTAAACCTGTGCACAAGACTGGGCACTACAATGTGCACAAGACTGCGCACTGCAGTGTGCACAAGACTGGGCATTGCAATTCTAAGACTGCCTGCAAAAATGGGAACCGACCTTCTGTATTTATACTAATTTTGGCTAACTGCCTGGGCCAAATTCTCATTCTGGGTATCTGTCTGTTCAGTATATATTATTATTTCTAGCCGAGTTCTTCTCTTGGAGGCTAATAACCTAATATAAAGTATCTTTTTAAGTTGACAAGTCTTCTAGGGTTATTAGCCAACTCATTAGAGTTTCTTCTTGCTTCCCGGAGTATTCTATCCTTGTTAGGTTTACACGTGGAGGTAAATACCTCTCGTAGCTACCATAATATCAACACTCCCTCCTATCTAGGGAGGTATTACAGGTAATGGTCTTGAGCACAAAACATACCATTCACCCGGTAGCATCAACATAGTTATATAGACTAGATCATGAATAGATCATGAGCACCATCATCATCATCAACTGCATCATCTCTCGAAACCATACTCTATCTTAGTAATCAGACATTATGCTCACTCCACATAGTGATACAAGAGCCATTCTTCTAATCTAGAAGAGTAAATGTTCTGAACCATTTTCTGTCTGGAAAATCTTTGTTCATCGTTTATCTTGCTGATAATTATTTCCAATAAATTGTTGATAGTATTCAAGGGAATTAGAAAAAAATAGAACACAACTGTGTCTATCCATAGTAGTACATAACTACAATCCAAT
>JASDQU010358257.1:0-11390 GCA_032191745.1 Picea mariana | reverse complement strand
AAGCAACCTACAATAAATACTTGTAGGCCAACACAAGTGAAGCGATACACTCCAAGGGTACACATGTCATGCTTCAAGATGATGTCGTACACAAGAAGGAATCCAAGATGATGTAGCTACACAAGGTGTGTCCACACTCCTTTGTCACAAGCCCACACAGACTTCGTTGCTCCTCCTAAGCCATGTACTCCATTGGATCCACTCCTCCAAGATGAACACTGCCGCAACCCAAGCATCCTCGAGCCAACTCCAAGCCTCCATATAGGAATCCAAGATGCCCCATGTTGTCTATGGCTTAATGCCCTCCTCCAAGATGCACAACGATCCTCCTTCTAAGCTGGGTGTTCTCCATGTAAGCTAACCTCTCCATGTGGCCATTATGAAGGATGTCCCCAAAGCTGTTAAGAGAACTCCAACGCCCTAGGGAAGAGTTCCAAGCAAACACCTAACTGAGTTCAAGCAATCATTGAGCAAGCTATCTCCAATGTGCAAATCCATCACGAAAAATCTCCCATGTGTTAGTACATCTCGGACCATCTGAGAGCTAAAGATACACCATGCACTCGAAATCTCATGAAGTACCCTCAAACATGGTGTAAACACTTTTAGAGTAATCCAAAAGCCAACACTCCCGCTTTATGAGGAGAGTGTTTACATCGACACTTATCTTCTCCCTCAACATCTTAAACTTCCCTTTGGCGAAGGGATTTGTTAGAATGTCAACAACATGTACCTCTGTAGAAATTTAATCAAGGGCCATAACACCCTTTTGAACTTTGTCTTTTAGCAAGTGGTATAGGATATCGATATGCTTGGAGCGGTCATGAAACATAGGATTCTTAGAGAGTTTGATGCAACTATGATTATCACAATACACAATTGTTGGTTCTAACTCCATATCTCCAAGCTCAGTTACTAACTTGTAAAGCCATATTGCCTCACAACTTGTTGAACATGCTGCTATATATTCTACCTTCGTTGTACTCAATGTAACTATTATCTGTTTTTTTGCTGAACGAGGATATCAACCTTAATCCCAATCTCAAACAAAACCTAGAAGTGCTGTTCCGAGAATTAGTGCCACCAACCTAGTTTGACTCATAAAATCCATGTAATAATGGTTCATCACCTCCTATATACTTGATGCCATGAAGGATCGTGACCTTCAAATACTTGACCACATGCTTCATAGCCACCTAGAGTGACTCCTGCGGAGCAACCATAAATTGATTTAGTGTATTCATTGCATAGAAAATATTTGGCTTGGTATTCACTAGATACATCTAAGAACCAATCAACTACCTGTATAATGATGGGTCAACCGAACCAACGCCCACATCTCTAGTGAACTTTAGATTTGTTGCCATAGGTGTAGCCAAGGGTTTGCAATCCCACATTCGGAATATCTCCAAAATCTCCAAGGTGTACTTCCCTTGCCCAAGTAAGACTTCTCTTATGCTCCGCTGAATCTCCAACCCAAGAAAATAGTGTAGAAGACCAATGTCCTTCATGTCAAATTCACTTGACAACTTCTCTTTGCACCGCACAATGAGATTCTCTGAACTACCTGTAATGATCAAGTTATCCACAGATAGAACCAAGACAACCAAATTAGTATCAATATAATAAAGATTTTGATTAGCAATAGTCTTGTTTAACCCCAAGTTCAGTAGGAACTCATCAATCCTAGACTACAAAGCTCATGGTGCTTGCTTAAGCCAATAAAGAGCTTTCTTCGACTTACAAATATGAGTATCACGCCCATGTGTCTCAAATCCACTTGGCTGATTAAAGCACACTTCTTCAATCATTCCATTAGTGAAGGCGATCTTTACATCCATCTGATATAAATTCCATCCAAAACATGTTGCTTGAGCAAGAATGGTACGAATGGAAGTGTATTTGGCAATTGCTGCAAATTTCTCATCATAGTCGACTTCCTCTTTTTGTGATAACCCTCTAGCAACAAACCTTGCCTTGTATTTTCAATACTCCCATCAACAACGTGTTTGACTTTGTACAACCACCTGAAATCAATCAGAACTTCCCCTCTGGTCTCAATACAATCCCCCAAACATCATTCTGTAGGATAGAGTTATACTCCTTTGTCATGTCCTCTCGTCATTCCTTCTTCTCATAGGCCTTCTCAAAACTAGAAGGCTCATCTAGCCTGTCATTGGCATGTACAAGTGCCAATGGATCAACAAGTAACTTGTAAAGGCCACCCTCTCTCACCCTTCTAGCCAAAGTCCTCATACTAGCTAGACTACAATCAATGATGGTGCATTGCTGTCCCTCAAAATCAACTCTCGATTGTACATTTGTCATACAAGAAACTGAAAGAATATTCTTCTTCTACCCAGGAGAAAAATGGATTGGTTAAGTGTAAGAATCGAGCAATCATGGAAATGGCCCACTGTATGCTTCATTCTCATGCTATGGAGTTATCTCTTTGGGGAGATGCCATTATTTGTGTAACACATCATTAATCATACACTTACATGTGCAGTCACTGGTATAACTCTTTATGAGTGGTTGCATTGGCAAAATTCCTCTAACTCACACTTTTGTATCTTTGGATTAGGTGCATGGGTCCAATTGCCTCATCAAAGGTGAGATTTCTCACTTGTCCATTATACTCCTCACAGGACTTTGGTTGGCTATAGTGAGACTTTTCAGGGGGTATTCTCTTAATGATCCTACCTCTCATCAGGTAACTAAACATCGTGATGTTATCTTTGATAAACCTTTCTCTCATGGTCTGCCAGGGTCTCTTCCATCACTTCTTGCCAATTATTATTCCAATGATGGTTCTCAACATGTATCCATGGATCATGACTCTTTTCCTCTTGCTTGGTTACTTGTTGATTGTTCCCCGCGAGTTGTAGTGGACCTTTCTACATCTCCCTCTAATCTTAGTCACTTGGTTTGTGTTTGTGTTCAAATATAACATCAATGAAATTCGGAAAAAGATCGCCTCGTAATTTTTTTTATCAAGTTCGTCATTAAATTCGAATATTACACACACATATATAAAATAAATTTATTTAAAGAATAAAACATGTATTAAATAATAAATATATTAAGTTCAACAATTATATAACATGTTATATATATAATATAATATATATTATAAAAATTATAATATATTATATACCTATACAATATATAACTATATAAATTATAATATATTATATAGCCTAAACATTATATAACTTTAGAAGTAACAAAAATTAAATTTGAGAGTTAACCAAATAAATACTATTTCCGTAGCATATGCCATAAACAAATTGGTGGTAGCTCATAGCCGTAACTGGTAGCATATAGCCCATAGCCAGTAGCCTATAGCCCATAGCCGAAATTTGTAGCTGTGGCCCGTAACTAGTAGTGTGTAGCCATAATCAGTAGCCCATAGTCCATAGCCGTAATTGGTAGCACGTATCTCGTGGCAAACCGTTGAAAACCTATGCCAAATTTTATATAACCTGGAATGTTGAGTGGTAGCCCATAGCAAATCGTTGAAAACTGTATGCTGAATTTATATAAATGTTCTGCGAATTTCATCCGACACTTTAAAATTCGCCTAAATTCAAACTCCATCCTTTAAATCCGTCGAACATGGTGACTTAGCCTCTAATGTTGGCCCACTTGTATTTACTCTTCTGAGTACTTCATCTACAGTTACAGGACAGTATGTTGGGACTCCATCTTCATCTTGTTCCTCTCTCCCTATTTATCATCTAGTCTTCCATGTTCAGATGAGGCTGCTAACCCTAGATGTACTACCTATTGATGCTCCTCCATCTTCATAAGAGGCTATAGACAACACCCCAGAGGTGCAGTCTATTGATGCTCCTCCATCTGGTGATATTCAGAGCAGTGATGACACTTTTTGTTGTGATGCGTAGTGGTTGGATGATGAGGATGATGATGATGATGATTATGATCCTATCCACCCAATGTTCCCATCTCATCTTATGTGGATTGTTGCTACTCTCACTGATGTTGCTGATTTCCTTGTAGGTCCTTCCACACAGTGATCGGAATCATCCCCATCTCAGGCTCTTATTTCAGCTGGCCCTCCTCTTTCTGACAGATACTAGTTTGCTTTGCTGAAGACTTTGTTTAGCACGATCAATCCCAATGTAGACCGTGAAGGTTTTTTGTGCAAGCTGTATGGCTTTTGATGACACCCAGATTAGCATTAAAGGGGGGGGGGTATTGTGATGATTTGACGATGTAATGCCTTCTTTGTGGTCCTTGCTGAAATTTATGCATTCCAAGGGTTTCAATGCAAAACAGAAATTTCACCTCTATCCTAGAGGTTTCTTGGGTTTTAACCATTTGAATTTTCAGCCATAGGGCTTTTATGAAATACAAACAAAGCAGCGGCAG
The DNA here is from genome assembly GCA_032191745.1 of Picea mariana. Classification (NCBI taxonomy): domain Eukaryota; kingdom Viridiplantae; phylum Streptophyta; class Pinopsida; order Pinales; family Pinaceae; genus Picea; species Picea mariana. The sequence continues at coordinate 6,995 of JASDQU010358257.1, read as the reverse complement.
TGGACAAAATTTCAATACTTCACAACACCAATCATCAAGGCAATCCAAGAAATGATACCAAAATGTCATGATAAGTTTTGGCCCCCTAGGGCAATCTTTTCATGCATAAACCAGATTTGGAAACTATTGTTTACAGCAGTAAATACAACAGTTAAAGAACCCTTATCTTCTTCAATTACAATGTTAAATTACTTCACATAATTGCCCCTAACGTATGTCAAATCAGCAAGAGCTATATAGCTGGAAATTACAAACCATGAAGAACATAGATGGTTGAAAATCAAATCTTCAATTTACACAAGTATTGGACAGCTGAAAACTTAATGAACATGCATAAGATGAAGTATATGTATACATACCATAGCCTTATCACAAGGCTAGTACAATCCACTAGTTCTCCAAAACTCTCGCTAGGGAAAATCGACAAAACCCTAGCCCAACCAAGGAGATCCAACAAGCAAGAATCACTCAAGCATGTCCCCCAAGACAAGATGTCTCCTCTTCTTCTTCACTTCTGGTACAACCTAGGGTTTCATCTCAAAACCCTAATCTCCAATTCTCCAAGGGATGAAACTGTAACCCTAGACTTCAAGATGCTCCAAGAAGATCAAGAAACCCCAACGACTCTAACAAAGAGAGAGATAATTAAAGTACATAAGAATATCTAAGAGAGAGAGGAAGACAAGTGCACTCTTCTTGGTCACATCTCTTCACAAGAATGAATAGTGAATGATCATCTCCAACGTCTGACTCACAAGAACAAACCCAAGCATCTCACATGAGCAAGCTCCAACAAAGATGTCCTCCTTCCCTTGTATAAATTTTCCTAGGGTTTCCTCATGAACCCTAGTGAATCACTCCAAGAGGACAAGTACAAAGAGAAGAGCATGATGATGATGATAATTGAAAGGACTCTCTCCTTCCTCTTGCATATATGAGAGGTAAGGGAGGCCAACAATACATATGTGGGCCAATGCCCTTACAAACAACCTATAATAATACATGTAGGCTCACACATGTGGAGCGATGCACTCCAAGGGTACACATGTCAAACTCCAAGGTGGTATTGTCCACAAGCAAGGCTCCAAATGGAAGGGAGCTCCATGAGGTGTGTCCAATGCTTCTCCTACAAGCCTTCAAAGATGCAACAATCCTCCTAAGCTATGTACCCCATTCTTTCCACTCCTCCCTACATGAGCGCTATTGCAACCAAGGTGTCCATGAGCCAACTTCAAGCCTCCATATAGGATTCCAAGATACCCCATGCTCTCTAGGGCCTATGCCCTCTAAAATGCAAAATGCTCTTCCTCTTAAGTAGCGTGTTATCCAAGCAAACAACCATCTCCATGTGGCCATCATGAAGGACGTCACTCAAGCTATCAAGAGATCTCCAACGCCCTAGGGACGAATGCCATACAAGCACCCAACCAAAGTCAAGCAACCGCTGAGTAAGCCATCTCCAATGTGCAAGTCCAACACAAACCATCTCCCATGTGCAAATCCATCACGGTAACACTCCCTCTGTATAATGAAAGTGTTTACACCAACACCTGTTGACTCCCTTTGCAGCTCCACTAAACCTGCTGCTTGCAAATTTGTGCCTGCTACAGTCTTAGAATCAACTATTGTCTCATATAAAGAAACTACCACCCTGTTGATGATTGCAGCGTCGTGTGACATTCTCCAGGTCGTTCTCCTCTGGACTAAGTTGAGTCGATCTGTGAGAGGGCCCATGTGATGGGTGTGTCGTTCTCCTTTGGACTGTGTTGATACGATGTGTGCCCATGTGATGGGTGTGTCGTTCTCCTTTGGACTGTGTTGATACGATGTGTGCCCATGTGATGGGTGTGCGTCAGACTCTGGACTAAGTTGTTATGACGTGTGGTCTCTTGTCTACTCCTTTGGATTGAGTTGGGATGACTTGAGATGGTCTCTTGCCCTGTACTCCTCTGGACTGAGTTGAGTCGGCCTGAGATGGTCTCCTGCTTTGTACTCCTATGGACTTAGTTGAGTCGGCTTGAGATGGCTCTCCAGATGGTACTCCTGTGGACTCAGTTGAGTGATCTGTTGAGAGTGACGTCCTTGTGGGTGAGCACAGGTGGACGTGTCCCTAGTGGCTTAGCACTAGAGGATGTGTGAAATCCCTTGCTATATTGTCAGAGAGTGAGACTTTGGTAAAACCCTAATTGTGTTGTAAAGGGTACAAGTCAGCCCCACCATGTGAAAGATAATTAATATTGTGTAATTATTAATTATATTATTAAGTTGTACAGGTCGGCCCTATTGTGCCAATAGACACATCATTTGATGTGATAGGTTTTGTATAAATAAGAGTGGATCCCCATTGTGGATCACACTCACTTGTCATGTCATAATTTCAGAAGTTGAGGTCTAAAATTATGAGGACTGCAATTCACAGTTCTCTAGGAGCTAGGTTTCTCAGTCATAGCAACACCCTATTGTGTGCTAGGTTTGGTGGTGGATGGTGGATCTTCTCTTGGCAGTATAGCAAAGGATTGCTGGGTTTTTCCCTTGATTGAGAAGGGTTTTCCCAGGATACTTCTTGTGTTCTTGTGCATGGTTATTCTTCTTGTGATCTTGGTTTACTGCAGCTAGTGTTATTGTAGCTGCATTATTTATGGCTGTAGCTTATGTTAAATGAAATAAACTACATGCATGAGGTAAAGCATAAAAAATTCAACATGGTATCAGAGCAGTTCTTGAAGATGACTCTTGCACAGTAAAAGAAGGCATGAGATGACCTTGACCGAACCTTGTTTAAAGTGTTCTGGACAGCATGGGAAGGCAGCCACCTGCTCTTTGGTGGCTCCTGGACAGGATGGGAAGGCAGCCACCTGCTCTTTGGTGTCTCGGCCTGCTAGAAAAGCGTAGTCGCAGCCTAAGAGAGGCTCGGTCTGCCAGTTCTGAGGCTCGGTCTACCAGTTCTGAGGCTCGACCTGCAAGGAGAGAACAACTGCATCCTAGGAGAGGCTCGACATGCTAGTTTGAGACAGCCACAGGTCTGTTTTGTGGGACTCGGACAGTCTGAGGTAGCTGACAGTTTCAGGAAGCCCAGATGCTGAGTTTTGGAGGAGTTCTTGGGGCAGCCGTTGAGGGCTGTCATAACTGCAGATCTAAAACTAAATTACAGACCGGTTTTGTGCGAGATCTGAGGCAGATCCTGAGGTACCTTAAAAGCAGTCCTGTGGGCAGATCTGAGACCTACTCTAAGGTCTATTCTGCAACAAGGATAAGGCACAAGTCTGAGGCAGTTAAGGGTGAAAATTTCAAAACATTAAGGAAATTTCTGAAGCAAATTAGTGGCCAAATTCTGAGAGCGGATCTGAGGCATGTAGCAGAAACTAAGGCTGATCTGAGGGAAGCATTAAGGCCAAATATCTAACACTGAAAGACAATTTTTTGAGGTAATTGCAAACAGCCTTGAAGGCAAATCTGAAGTATATTCAAACAACATTCTTGAAGGCAAATCTGAAGTGTATGCAAACAACCTTGAAGGCAAATCTAAGGAGTATTCAAACAACATTCTTGGAGGCAAATCTGAGGAGCATTCAAACAACATCCTGAGGCAGTTTCTTGATCAACTTTTACAAATTCTTGAAGTTTGTTCCAGGCTTATACCGAGGCTTATTCTGAAGCAAACACAAGACCAGATCTAAGGCAGCGATGAAGATTTAGTGACGGAAAATTGATGAAGATTAAAAATGAAGGTGCCATCCACTTGTCAAATTATCAAACATGAAGTACTGTCCAGAATGATGAAAGCTTGAAGATAGTTGATGTAAAAGGGATGTTGCAGATTGTACTGATTTCAAAAATTGATCCTTGGGGTGACTTTTGAGTGTGTGCTATAAGTGCACCTTATTTAAGCTCTAGTGGATATCGAGAAGACTAGACTTGCAATCCTTGTCACTATGAGGCTAGACTTGCAGCTAGTGATGTGCAAGGCTTCAAGCCTTTGTCACTAGGAGACTAGACTTGCAGCTAGTGATATGCAAGGTTTCAAGCCCTTGTCACTATGCGAGAAGAGAGGAAAGCAGCTTTAGCCACCCCAAAAGAAATCAAGGAATGCAAACAAGAACGACGAGGAGTTCTTCTCTACCTCAGTCTTCTCGGGAAGACCAAAAGCAAGATTGAGCATGATTGCAGACTAAGGTAAGTCTTGTACTACTTTCCTTAATTGATTTTATCATTACTTTGTAGTAGCTTGCTTTTGATAAAGAAGAGTATTATCCCTGGTGTGGGAGCCCTCATGACTTGGACCATTATCCTTGGTGGGGGAGTCCAAATTTTTTGTTTGGTTGGTCATTATCCCTTCGGGAGGCCATTTTGGTTATTATTCAAGTACATGAGGCCATTTTGGTTGTTATCCCTTCGGGAGACCATCTTGGTTATTATTCTAGTACAAGATGCCATTTTGGTTGTTATCCCTACGGTAGGCCAGATTTCTTATTTCATTATTGAAGGGCCATGATCCCTGGTACGGGAATCCAATTTTCCTTGGTTGGTTATTATCCTAGTACAGGAGGCCATTTTGATTGTTATCCCTATAGGAGGTCATCTTGATTATTATCCTAGTACGGGAGGCCAACAAAGTACTGTAGAAGACATGGGATCTCTCCAGGTTAGCAACACCGGAAAAGGAAGATGTCTTTCCTTCAGACTTCAGAGGGAGTCACTTGACTCAGAGGAAGTCAACCTATTTGAGAAGAAGGAAGAGACAATACCTTCTCCCCCTTCAACAGTTCAGTGGGAGACAATTATTGATCCAATTGATCCTGTAGCTCCAACTGATGATTCCCAGAGACATGGCAGTAGGCCTGGAGAGGCCTACATGGTCTCGACAGACTCTGCTAGAGGCAAAGGGACATGCAACTCCTTGTGATACATTCCGAGAAAGCAAGAGACTATAGAGATTTTCGAGCTATGTTTAGCTATGAGCCACATCATTGATGCTGGACCTTCTTGTCATGGAGAAGCAACAAGTCAACATGTTTGGCAAGATGCCATGACCGAAGAGTATCAGTCCATCATGAAGAATGATGTGTGGGATATTGTTCCAAGACCAGAAGGGAAGTCTGTGGTGACTTCCATGTGGATCTATAAGATCAAACATGCAGTTGATGGAATTGTTGAGAAGTACAAAGTGAGATTTGTGGCTAGAATATTCTCTCAGGTGGAGGGAATATATTATGAGGAGACATTTGCTCCTGTTGCCCAAATACACTTCCATCTGTACGATTATTGATCTTGCAGCATCTGTGGGTTGGAGACTACATCTGATGGATGTAAAGACAACCTTTCTCAATGGTGAGATTGAGGAAGAAGTTTACTTTGAGCAACGAGATGGATTTGTGACACATGAGAAGGAGTCTCATGTATATAGGTTGAAGAAAGCCCTGTATGGACTAATGTAGGGACATCGTGCTTGGTATGAGATACTTGATGAGTTTGGGCTTCAACAAGAGTGTTGCTGATCCAAACCTATACTACAACACTGTTGGTGATGAGTGCCTGATTTTTGGTCCTAAATGATTCATAAAGCGTTACTATTGAATGCAAGTGTGCATTAGCTTCTGAATTTGAGATGAAGGACCTTGGTATGATGCACTGCTTCTTGGACTAGAAGTATGGCAGAGGACTAATGAGATTTTCTTGAGTCAAGGAAAATATACAGCGGAGATATTCGGGATGATGGACTGCAAATCCATGCCTACATCGATGGTGATGAACTTGAAGAAGATGAACGAGGCTTCTTTCGATTCAGGTGAGATTTATCCACATCTTTACAGATAGCTGATTGGATCATTGATGTATCTGGTCAACACCAGACCTGATATATGCTATGCAGTGAATGTACTCAACCAGTTCATGAGTCAACTGAGACACACTGGATAGCAGCGAAGCATGTGTTGAGATATCTACGAGGCACAGTTGGTTATAGCCTGAGATATGCCTCCGGTGTAGACATGAGATTGCAGGGATATTTTGATGCAGACTGGGCAGGGAGTGCAGTGGACTAGAAGAGCACATCCGATTGTTGTTTTACTTTATGATCTGCCATGGTTTCCTGGTGCAGAAGGAAACATACTTCTGTGGCTTTGAGTACCGCAGAAGCAGAGTACATTGCATTATGTGTGGCAGTCCGCGAAGCAGTGAGGCTTCACAAGCTCCTTGTAGATTTATTTGGACATGAGATGGATTCCACTGTTATCCATTGCGATAACCAGAGCTGTGTAAAGCTCTCTGAGAATTCCGTGTTTAACGATAAATCGAAACACATTGAGATATGGTGCAGAGGAAAGAAGTACATGTGCAGTACCTTTGAGCAGGTTGCAGATGTCTTCACCAAACCGCTTGCTAGGACGAAGATCGAGTATTTCCGTGAGAGACTTGGCCTGGTGGAGAATGCCTCCGTAGCTGTGAGGGAGTGTTGATGATTGCAACGTCGTGTGACATTCTCCAGGTTGTTCTCCTTTGGACTGAGTTGAGTCGATTTGTGAGAGGGCCCATGTGATGGGTGTGTCATTCTCCTCTGGACTAAGTTGAGACGATGTGTACCCATGTGTTGGGTGTGCCCATGTGATGGGTGTGCGTCAGACTCCAGACTAAGTTGTTATGACGTGTTGTCTCTTGTCTACTCCTCTGGACTGAGTTGAGATGACTTGAGATGGTCTCCTGCCATGTACTCCTCTGGACTGAGTTGAGTCGGCTTGAGATGGTCTTCTTCCTTGTACTCCTATGGACTTAGTTGTGTCGGCTTGAGATGGTTCTCCAGATGGTACTCTTGTGTACTCAGTTGAGTGATCTGTTGAGAGTGACGTCCTTGTGGGTGAGCACAGGTGGACGTGTCCTTAGTGGCTTAGCACTAGAGGATGTGTGAGATCCCTTGCTATATTGTTAGAGAGTGAGACTTTGGTAAAACCCTAATTGTGTTGTAAAGGGTACAAGTTGGCCCCACCATGTGAAAGATAATT
>JASDQU010358256.1:0-11887 GCA_032191745.1 Picea mariana | reverse complement strand
CTTAGTCTTGTGAAATTATATTTATACATGATCACCAAACTTTCCTTTCTGTTGGTGATTAACTAACTTCTGAAGACTAACGGTTACATGAATATGAAACACTGAACCGTTTATATTTCTATCTTTATCTTCTTTGATTAATTTCGATGATGAAATTTTCAAAATAATAATTTACTTCTTTGTTGATGAAACTCCTTCTTCTGTATTGAGACAATCAATACATTTTCCCAGGAGCTGCACCAATGCCCTAGGAGCCTCTGGAATATCTTTCGCCTCAAATAGGAAGAATTTTCTCTGTAGTCCTGGTAGTCGGTCATCAACTATCCTTCCTGTAAACTCAATAGTTTGTAACTTTAAATTCGGCTTCACCATCCACCTGTTAATCTGTGTAACATCAATTACCTTTATCTGTGAGATTTCTATTTGAATTTCATCTAGATTCTCCTTGAAATTTAATTGATGCCTTCCAATGTTGATTTGTCCCAATAACCCAGGACAATTGTCTCTTCCAATGTTCAACAAAGCCTTATCTAGAAGATCGAAAATTGCTTGGCAATCATCGTTAACCTCTTTGGTTATTCTCTTTTTTTTGGCAAGGCCTTCCTCCCAAACCTTGAGTATTATATCCCCTTTGATCTGCTCTGAAACATATAACTTTTGAGTCTTTTCGATCTTCTCTTTTGTTGAAAGAGTCACTGCCTTTTGAAAAGTGGTTCTGGCTACTTTTGCTTCCCTCTCCTTTAAGAGGATACTATCGAAGGATTTGCTTGTCTCCTAAAAGTATGTCTGAATAATTTCTAGCTTAGAGATCAATCCCTATTGCTCTTTTTCTATTTTTGCATGTATTTCCAATGCCTGGGCTTGGAAAGTTTCCATCTCTACCACTTGGCTTTGGATTGAACTCATCTTGTCCTGTAATTGTTTATTCATTTCTTCCTGATGTAGGGCCTGTGCTTGACTGGCCTGTATCTTCATGTTTGTTTCATTTAAGCTTGTTCATAGTATTTGAATCTCCTGCATGTCACTGGTTCTAGCTCGTTCTAGCTCTTTGTTTATTTCCAGACTAATACTTCTTTTAGTCTCCCTTAATTGACTTTGTAGCTGGGCTATCATTTGGTATTTCTGTTGTAACCTAGTGCTCAAATTGCTTACAGAGTATAAATTTTCTAATGCGAAGGCTCCCATCATGCCTGCTATTTCTGTAGTGAATTCCCCTTCTTCAAGATTTTGTCCATCTATGATGATCTTATGCATTTTTAGCATCGTGTCTCCTCTTGAATGCATTTCCTGTTTCAAGATAGCCTTTCTCTTTTTACTAAAAAAATAATTGGATGAAGGAATTTCATCTCTAGAAATAGGTTCGAGATCACTAACATATAGATCTCCCTCTTGGGGGTTTCCATAGGTAGACTGCAATGGGGTCAAAGAAGTAATAGGGCTTCCAAGATTCGTCGATACCGTTCCTCCTATTTTTTCAGGAAAATTCTCAGGGACTTCTGGAGATGTTTCCAACTCCTTTCCTTTCCCTGACTTTGAGTTCTTGATTTGTAGAACTTCTATTCTTAGTGATGGCATTTCAGTCTCCTTCAAAAAAAAAATTGTATTTTCTTTATCCTATGCATCTGATTCAAAACCTGGGGGAGGTCCTTCCTACTCTGGAGGGGGAATCGTGTATTGACCTTGCATTATCTTTGGTAAACAACTTCGCCTATGGCATTGGAAGGTCATAAAACCAGTCTGTAAGTCGGGTGGTAATGCCCATACTCTATTTAATACTTCCTCATAAGTTTTGGCCTCTTTGAACATATCATCATAAGCGGACCTTTTGTGTCCATAAGATTTCATACCACAGTGTATCAAGTGTTTGTTCAAAAGTTGATAAGGGTCATGCTTTCTGTGCTCAATATTTACCATTTTGATTTCTTCGAGCACTTCTACTTCCACCTTGGAATGGCCCAGGTTTAGTAGTGAAAATTTTCTGATATGCACAGGGAAGATTGGCTAGGATTTCTTTTGAGCTTCCTTTAGCTCTATTCTGATACCACCTTTCACTATTTGGTGTGCTACCTCCCTCAATACCAGTCTGTCTGGGAGAAATTTTGGAAGTGCATGAGGAGGGACTGAGCACCCATAAACCTTGATGTAGGAGAAACTTTCTTCGATGAACCAGTTAGCTATTTCCCTGAGGTTTTATGAGACTGTCTTAGAGATGCGAGGAGGGTCACAGCCATGAAGCATTTTATGCATTGGTATTATTACGAAATGACAAATCTCGTAAAATGTTTTTTTTGTGTTTTCTTCCCACAGCTCTAAATGATACTCGTGAATGGGTTGGAGGCAATTTATGTTCCAGTTCCAATTCATCGGAGGGAATGGAGTCAAAAAACAAATGGCGTCCATTATGTATGCCAACATGTAAAAGGCCACTAGTTGACCTTGGGCTTTTGCAGCTTTGTAATTTGAAACCTATTTGGCCAAGTTATCGGATAAAATCTTTCTCCAGTTGAAACTATATCCTTCTGATGCCTCCTCTAAGAAGGGTACCCAATCCACAGGAAAATGACAGGGGTTCTTTTTTCCAAAGAGTCTACACAACATCATGGCTACATAAACCATGTATTCATTCAGAGATGCGGTGGCATAATTTCCGTGAGTGTCGGACCTAAATTTTGATGGACATCTCCACCATCCTTTGATTAAATTGGGATAATTTCGATCTGCCTCAGTACACTCCTTCCTTTGAAATTCAGCTATAAACTCATCATTGTAAATATATTTAGGATTGGGTGAGATTTTGTACATTGCTTGGATATGTTTAGGTCTAAATGAGCCGATAATGACTGACTGATAGTTTAGAATACTTCTTGTCGGAATATCAACCTTCTCTAGAGCCCAACTAATCATGTCATTGTACACCACAAGCCGTGGGCATGTTGCAATCTTGTGAAGATCGGATTCAGCTATGTCCCAAAGGTGATTCTTGGAATCACTTGGGAATTTTTTTATTTCATAGTCCATAATTTCATAGATTTGTCTCCAGGATTTGATTGAGTCAATAGCATGTGGTGTTGTGTCAGAGATGATATCTGCCTCTGGATTGCAAACCTCAGTTGTATCTTCACTCTTCTTAGGTGCTTTCTTTGGTGCCATGATTTTTGTATCAGAATGAAAACCTGTCACAGAAAAGAGATGTCTGAGTTTAGCTGAATGCATCTTACACCTGATATCATGAACCAGGATAAATTGTGAAACATAGACCTTTAATTCTCTTTTAACTCATTTAATGATGAAGGTACTGACGTAGATAACAAGAACTTAAAACCTTAAATGCAGTGAATATTTCTTAGATACACATTAGTGTCACATCAATCATCAGTTATCCGTTATTAATTGTGGTTGTATTTTGGCAATCCAAGATTCAAAATTCGAAAGATTTCATTCAACGGTACCGAAAATAAGAAAATACCTAAGTTTCATTACCGTTAATCGTGTTTTTAAAACAGAGTTAGTTCATTTTAAATGTTGATTATGGTTTTTGACTTCACGTTTAGGGGTTTCGGGTTCGTGGATACATGAGGTATCTCATTGCTAAATCTCGATTCCCAAAATTGCGAAATCACGATAAGATTAGGTTTAGGCCTTAACTTTCATATTAGTAAATTAATTAATCAGGATTAAAAACTAACTTTCATTCTTTCGGGAAATCGGGGATTAGGGTTTCGTAATTCAATATGTATGGAAAACATATGGTTTCGAGTAGACCCGAATCCCAAAAGGTTTAAAAATTGCTAATCAACTCCTTTAGAGTTTAAATTACCATGATTAAAAAATAACTTTACAGAAAGCGTGTCAGGACTTTTAAAACACTTTTGATTTTTTTGTCATTGATTATTTAAATAATAAAGCTTGTTGGGACTTTGGTACCGGGCTTTTGGAAATGATAGTGAGGGTTATGCTTTATGAAAAGCCGAAACCCAAAAAAGGAAAGTTTTAGTCTTAGGGATAAACAAAACTTTAATAATTGTTTCAATATAGGCTCCAATTGGGGACCCCGTCTCCTTGTGGGACGAGGGGAATGAGTAGACTTAGTACCTTTATTGGGTAAATGGAGTCAAAGGATTTTTTCTGCGGAACTTTCTTAGGAAGGGGATACATAGGGAAAAAGATATTTCGTCTTTACTTCTGAAAATCTTTTCAAAACTTCCAACGTTGTAAACTGAGCTGCAGCCCCATTCATGATCTTCTCCTTCTCGCTACTGAATTTAGTTCTGCTTTAAGATGATCAAAAAAATCCTAGGAAATCCAACAGATCGTGTGGCTTTTGGCTTGCATCAAGTGAAGTGAATTTCATGTTTTTAATCGAGGAGCCCTATCTGAACTTGGGATGTAGATCTGGTTTCAAAAAGGCTGGTAACCAGAGTAGAGTGAAATTTACGTATGACAACCTTACAGATACCTGATATATTTCTTCACTACCAGCGAGCCTATTCAGTACCCCAGTGAAGCTATCTATCCCTTTTTACTGAATTTCCTTTCACCACTTCGAATCATAATTATGCATTTAAATGATGAGACGAGGGCAATCATTTATGAATTTCCTTTCATTGTATTCTTGGACTAGATGGGGGCAATCAAATATTAATTTCCTTTCACCATCTATCTTATATTTTACTTTTTGAACATGAAGTGGGGGCAATCAGTGGTACTAAGTATACCAGGGATGATACTTGTGTAAAATTTGCAGTGGAGGTCTGTCAACTTGCTTTGATTACCCTAGACCAACCTTTTCTTAACTTTCAAAGCACCTTAGCCTGTAGGGAAAATGGGAAAGATTACTTCCAGGGGCCTTCCTTCAAGCAAGCCTCAATCCTTAGAAACTATTAAGAAACCTAGAAGAGTCAGGATCAACGTACGCATAACTTTGTTTAGTCGGAGAGTGAGGAGTTATGAGGGCTGGCTTACCTTTTAAGATATGTTTTCCAGCTTCCAAAACTAAGGTGTAATCTCTTCTCCCTCTGTGGGAAACCCAGAAAGATGCTTGGTTTTTTAAGAAGGAAAAACCGAGGGTAGAAAGGGGTGATGGAGAAAGACCTAGAAATCGAAAAACAGGGGTCATGGATTAAACCCAACTCTTGGAACCCTTTCTCGGAGACACTTTACTCTCTCTACTTATTTTAATTACCTCTTATCTTTGTCTAGGTGAAATTCTTAGGACCCAGAGTAAGAAATCGTTTTTTTAGTGACATATCACACTTACAAGACCATCATCGCACTTTAGAGACCTTCGTTTGAAAAATAGACTTCTCTGGAATTCGCACCTTTTCCTTACCATTTTCGTTCTCTTTCGAAAAAATGAAAAATCTTTTCTATCACCTATTTTCGGCGAATTTATCTTCAGATATATGGCCGTTTGTTTGCTCCTTTCACTTGTTTGAGCTGCAAGTCGAGATCCTGTAAGGGAACAATATGAAAAGTATCAGGGCTTTAAAAGAATTGAATGCATTGAAAATTTTGTATTCCTACTTCTAGAAAAACATTGACCTATTTTATTTTTGACGAAAGTAGACTTACCAAAGAAAATTATGAAAGAAAAAAGAAAACACAAACCGATATATACAGTGGGAATTTTGGAAACCAATTATTTCATATAGTGTTTTAAATAACTCCCATTGACAGGGGCGTTGAGGATTTTACCGTCCAAATTCTCTAACAGAAACGAATTTTTTCCTTCAAAAGCTGTAACCTTGAACGGTCCGTACCAGATGTGATCGAATTTACCATGTTTTTTCGAGTCTTCCTTCCTAGCATCCCATTTTAAAACCAAATATCTGAGGAGAAAATCTCTATCTTTGGCATTATGATCGAATAGCACTTTCATGTTGTCCTGGTATTTCTGCAACCTTTCGTCCACTTCGGCCCTGTGCTGTTGGACTTCAATCAGTTGGTTTATTCTTCTTGTGACATGATTTGGTTCTTCTTTCTCATCTTGCCAAAGTTTCATTATGGGAAGCACTAGATTTATAGGTAATACTACATCATTTCCGTACACCATTTGGAAAGGAGAAGTGTTGATAGACTTTTTCGTGCCTATCCAATTTTCCCACAAAGCGTATTTCAAATGCACATGCTAAGATTTCTTGTTTTCGCTCAACACTGTCTTAATTATATTGATTAGGCTCTTGTTTGAAGACTCAGCCAGCCCATTTCCCTGGGGGTAATATGCCATGGAATGACCAAGCATGATATTGTACTTTTGGCAAAAACTGACCATAGCCATAGATTTAAATCCCTGGGTGTTATCTGTGACTATCTTTCGGGGGCAGTCGAATCTAGACAAAATTTGTCTTCTAAGAAATTTATTACCACCGAATTTGTATCCCTTCTAGTTGGAATAGCCTCCACCCATTTGGTGAAGTAATCTGTGGTAGTCAGGATCCATTTATGTTGAGCACTAAAATGAGGATTAATTTCGCCTATGAAATCTAATCCCCATTGCTGAAAAGGGGCTTCCATTTTGACCAGAACCAACGACATCGTTGGGAGTTTATGCTTTCCTACGAACAATTGGCAAGGGTTGCAAGATCGGACCTTGGTGTTGACGTCTGAGAAAAGTTTGGGCCAATAATATCCTACCCTCGGGATCTTATAAGCCATTTCCCTCCATGCGTGATGTCCTCCACACACTCCTTCATGAAATTGGCTTATGACCTTCTCTATTTCTGATTCAACCAAACAAACCAACAGGAAGCTAAGTGGGTCCTTCCAATACAATTGTCTTTCGGATATACAGTACTTGACTGCATGTAGCTTCAACATTCTGACTTTAGATAGGGGTAAGTCACTCGGGCACTTCAAGGTCAACAAGTAGGACACTCTGTCTTTGTACCAATCTGATGAAGCAAACTTCTCTTCGATTTTGATTTCAGTTATTTTTTCATCGAGCTCGTTCATGTCCTCACACTCTTCACCTCCTTGTAGGCCATTTATTCTGAGAGCTCTGAAATTTGATTCAGCTAAGAGTTTAGCCAAACCTTGTCCCTTTACTAGTCTTGTTGGTTTTATCTCCAGGTCGAATTCTTGAATTTTGGCAAGCGACCGTCCTCTTTTTCCATCACTGTCGGACTGAACCAAAATGTCTTTTATGGAGCTGGTGCATACTTACGCAATTACCTTGGAATGAAACACGTAGGTTCTGAAAGCCTTTAATGCCTTCACCATAGCATATGCTTGCTTTTCCATTATGTCATATCTGAGTTCAGTGTCTCTAAGACTTTTGCTAAAAAAGGCTATTGGTTGCTCGAAACCTTCTTCATTTTTTTGGAGGAGTACCATGGCAAGTGTGTGTTCAAAGGCGAATGAGAAATTAAGAAAATCCTTTAGATAATTAGGGATTTATAGTATGGGTGCCTCGTTTATAACCTTCTTGATGTGTGCAAATGATACTTTGGCTTCTGCTGTCCATTTCACTTCACTGTTTTTCTTTAGCATATCTGTGATCAATTTCATGATTTCAGCAAACTTTGGAATAAATCTCCTCAAAAAATTTGTTTTTCCTAAGAATGATTGAATCTATTTTACATTCCTAGGGATATTTATTGTGTCTATAGCTTCAACTCTTTTAGGATCAATTTTAATTCCATCTCGAGACACAATATGGCCCAAGAGTTTACCTTCTTGCATAGCAAAGTGAGACTTTTTGGGGTTTAAGGACAAACCAAACCCGCGACGTTTCTCAAACGTTTGCTTGAGATGTATCAGATGATCTTCATCAGATTTAGAAAAAATGGTTAGATCATCAAGATAGATAACCACAAATTTGTCCCTTTCGCCAATGAAAACAATATATATAGCACGTTGGAAAGTAGCACCTGCATTCATTAAACCAAAAGGCATCTTGGCATACATAAATGTACCTCAAGGGGTGGTGAAGGTTGTTTTTTCTTTATCGTGTTCACTGATGGCAATTTGATTGTACCTGGAAAACCCATTGATCATCGACATCCTATTTTCCCCAACTAGTTTTTCTAAAATGTGATCCATTTTGGGTAGGGGGTAATTGTCTTTGAGGGAGGACTTATTTAGATTTCTGAAATTGACACACAGTCTAATTTCCCCATTTTTCTTTCTAACCAAGACCAGGTTTTCTACCCAATCGTAGTATCTCAGTGGTACTATTATTTTTGCATCCAGTAGATTTTTGGCTTCCCTTTCAACCACGGGCAATAAAATAGGATTGATTTGTCTGAGTTTTTGTCTAAAGGTTTTGACACTAGGCTTCAAGGGTATCTTATGTTCAATCACAATGGTGTCATAGGTTCTTAGCTCTTCATATGACCAAGAGAAAACATCCTTGTACTTTCTAAGCAACTCCACGTATTTACTTTTGGTTTCTGGGGACAGATATTTGGATAGTTTCACCAACCGAGGGTTTTCTTTAGTACCTATGTCACAGTCCTCAACCTCTTTAGGTTGAGGCTGTAGAGTGGATCTTGAAGGGATATCATCTTGATTGAATAATCTTTCCAAGGGAATCGGGCCCTTGGGGATCTGGTTATTTTTAATAATGAGCATTCGGTGATTCATGATTTTATCGTGGAACTCTTGAGGATCCTCCCCTTCCTGCATAATCCAAATAGGATCATTTTGGTTTTCTTGGTCAGCGTGTGTTTCGGCAAACTCATCTATTGATTCTAAAAATTTGTGAAGCTATTCATCGTCCTCAAAGACTTGCCAATGTTGTATGTTATTCGGTATAGAAGGTCGGTGCCTCATTTGTATGTGGTACTTTAGTTTAAACGTGGTGGGAGGTGTGAATGTTGAGGCTGCTTTGGCTAACACATCAGCATGTTGGTTTTCAGTTCTTGGAATGAAATGAACCTTGACAGAGGAGAAGAAATTGTCGATCAAATCCCATATGCAATTCCTGTATGACCTGAACCTAGGATGCTTGGCCTAGTACTGTCAATTTACCTGTTTTATGATTAGTTTGGCGTCACCAAAGACTTCAAGGTTTTTTATTTTCATTCTCCTAGCAACTTCTAACCCTAACACTAAGACTTCATACTCACAAACATTATTAGTGTGGTCCTCATTCCATTGTAGTTTGTAGGAAAAGGGAATTACAAATTAATTATCAGGAGCCACAAGGAGTTCCCTAGCTCCAGCTCCAAAATAGGATGAAGCATCGTCAAAAAACATCTTCCACACACCAGAGCTATATACATTTTTTTTAATTTTTTCTTTTTCTGTTTTTTCTTCTATACCTACCTCAATATCATCATCAATGTATAAAATACAACTACCTAAATCTTGATCAACAATATATACAAGGTGGTTATTTGGGTTATGTGGATCACCTACCGTGAATGCCAACCTAGTTTCTCTATATAGATGCATGTATTGTCCTCCAAAAACTAGAATTGTAGCATATGTCATGTCAAGCTAGAGAGATCATCCAAGCTTGGCACCCCATGACCTAGATAACAACATACCATATTTCGGAAGAATATCGACGACCACTACGTCCATAAGAATGCTTTTTGCAGGTATTTGTGCCAGATTTACCACCAGGTCTTTAATCATGCCTATGCATTTGACTTTTCTTGAATCAAATGAATATAAATCTCCATAAGGCCTAGTGATTTCGAGACCTAATTTATCCATAATGGCTTTAGGCATCACATTGTGGGATGCTCCAGAATCAAGCATGCAGTTATGGAGTATGTGGTCGAACACGGTTAATGTGATATAGAAGGGGGAAACAATGTCTTTCGCACCTTTGACATGTGGACCAAAAACTATGTTTGGCTTGTCATCTTCTAAGTTGATGACATCGGCTTGTCTTTCATCTTCTGAAAAGCTAATCATCTTGGAAATTTGTTTTCTGTATATGGGATTTTTATCTAGTTCAACAAGTGGGATAGAAATTCTGATTTTGTTTATTTCATTTTCCAGACTAAAATTTCCCAGGGCCTTGTCGCTCTCTATGTTTGGGGCCTCCATTCCTTTCTTTTCATCTTTTCTTTGTGGTGTGGATTTTCTTTCACTCACAGGGAGCTATGTTTTCACGGCAGGTGTTCCTACTGACTTTGACTTGATAGGTTGCATGTCAACAGTGTGGGTTTTTGCAGTCTGTTTCTCACCAACCTTTGGAGCCGCTTCATCAGTTTTGCCCCTAGGCAAGATTTTTTTTGTTGGGGTGGTTGGAAGACTCTTGTTTCTATGTCTTAAATTGTATTTCAAGTGTAGCTTGGCTATAATATCATCTGTGATACCCTGATAGGTCAAATCTTTAGAAGTACCATTGCTAACATCGTCTTCCGATCTAATTTCTTTATTTAAGGATTTTTCGTAATCTTGTCTTGATAAATAGGGTGATTTACTATCATCGCCAAGATTATTTATATCCTCATCTAACTCTTCAAAATCTTCTAGGTCTTCCTCTCCAATAAAGTTTTCACTTTTGAAGGGGGTTGGGATTTTTTTATCCTCATTCTTAATTGTTTTCTGTGGGGCCTGAGGATCAGGATTCCTTCTAAAATCCTTCCTAGGAAAATGATCCCTTTTTATTTATCTAGTTCCATTTTTGAGATCTTTTTTGACATTTCTCTAATTACCTTAGCCATATCGTCTATTTTATCTCCCAAGGATTTCCCTGATCCTGAGGATCCACCTTGTTATTTGAATTTCCTACTTTCTTTGTTCCCAGTTTCTATTTTTTCTTTTAACTTCCATGATGCCATCATGTTCGATTCGATTTCTAGGGCATAATCTTGCATTTTCGTGAGATCTATTGATCTCCTTTCTCTCAATAATAGAGAGAAATCAGGATCAAAGGCTCCAGTGAAAGTCACCTTTGCTGTGAGTTGAGAAGGTTTGACCTCGACAGAGATTTTACTATACAACTTGTTAAATCTTTGTGTGAACTCAAGAACTGACTCTATGTTTTTCTTTCTAAGGGCTCCAAATTCAACTAAGTAATAGAGGTGGTCTCTCCTTTCCCCCCATTGTATAATAAAAGCGTTTTCAAGTTATTCGTAAGATCTTAGAGATCCTGCTGCTAAGGCTCGGAACCAGATCCTCACCTATCCTTTGAAAGTCTGAATGAGGAGTCTAGAATAGACATCTTCATGTTTGATTCCAAGGATGTCGGCAAATTGGTCAAAGAAATTTATGTTTTCTTGGGCAGTTAAATCTCCTTCACTTGTAAATTTGGGAAGGCTTTTCATATAATTTTCGGGAAGGTCGTGTAGGGGAACTGAGAGGACAAGGGGGGCATATCTGGCAGCTACCTTAGAAAATATTCCAGGAAGCAGTGCTTGGCTGCCTACTGGTCCTCCTGGGGCATCGCCCCCAGCTCCTACGCCTCCGTCTGCAGCCATTGATGGATTTGAGGTTGAAGCTCAGAGTGTGTGAGGTGAAGGCTCACGGAAGTTTGGGGTATATACTTCAAGAAAAGAGAACATTTTGATTGAAGGGGGAAGCGAGACGGATCTCTCAAGTGTTTCCTTAACGTTCAACTATGTAAAATCAGGCTGACAAATAGTATGTATGGGCGAAATGATTTGTTTAAGGGATCTTCATGATTTTAAAATATTTTCTGGGTTAGAGACTGGCGAGGTCTGCTTTTCATCCAGGTTCTTTCTGGTGTTCTTTCATCTAAAAGCCAGTTTACTTATCGTGGAGTCACCAAGTGAAAAATGAAGGTAGCCTTAGAAGGTTTTTCTATCTTTGTTCACTATCAAAGAAAGAAAGTGTCAATGTCGTTCTTCCCAGGGAAAAGTTTCGTTTCTTCGTTCCCAACAATGGTGCCAAAAATATGTTGTTCCTGAGTTTATAATTTAAGGCTCTAAAGTATACCATCAAGGCATCCAAAAAGATACAGAGA
>JASDQU010358250.1:1739-11888 GCA_032191745.1 Picea mariana | reverse complement strand
GACCAGATATTGCACATGCAGTGAGAGTTGTGATAAAGTATATGAAAAATACATGTATAGAACATTGTGAGGAAGTAAAGTGGATTCTCAGGTATTTGATAGTTACTACTACTCATGCGTTATGTTTTGGAGGTTCTGACACTATTCTACAAGGATATGTTGATTCAGATATGGTAGGTGAGAGAGATAGCAGGAGGAGCACCATAGGGTATGTTTTTACTGTAGGTGGAAAAATAGTAAGTTGGATTTCGAAACTAAAAAAGGTTGTTGCACTTTCAACAACAGAGGAAGAGTATGTTGTTGCTACAAAGGCTAATATAGAGATGATTTGGTTACATAGGTTTATGGAGGAATTTGGAAATAAGCAAGAGAATATCATGTTGTACTGTGACAGTGAGAGTGTCATTCATATTGCAAAGAACTCAGCCTTCCATTCGAAGACTAAGAATATACATCTCAGGTACCATTTCATGTCATTCGTCTTGGAAGATGGACATTTGAAGTTGGAAAAGATACACACTAGCCAGAATCCTACAAACATGTTAACAAAGGGAGTAACTAAGGAGAAACTGAGTTACTACTCAGTTTCAGTTGGTCTTCAAGCATGAAGATGAAGACAAGAAATTTTCCAAGTCAAAGAAAAGATCATAGTCCAGCATATACAACAGTGGTGGAGTTATTGAAATCAGTCTCCAAGTGGGAGATCGTTGGTTGTGGAGCCTGATTATCTTCCTGATTCAAAGGTCTTTGTTTTCAGCCATGTGTATACCCCATGAAGACTTTACACTTTGGAATATTGTAAACCCCTCCATGCGAGGTCCCGGGGGATAGAGGGCCCCTGACGGGGGTTCAAGGGACAGTGTTTCCCGATGG
Source organism: Picea mariana (assembly GCA_032191745.1). Classification (NCBI taxonomy): domain Eukaryota; kingdom Viridiplantae; phylum Streptophyta; class Pinopsida; order Pinales; family Pinaceae; genus Picea; species Picea mariana. The sequence goes on along the minus strand of JASDQU010358250.1, from coordinate 11,015 downwards.
GGGTTCAAGGGAAAATCCCTTGAAGGAAAAATTGTTGTGTAAATGTATATTTTAATTTCATAGTAAATCTAGACCATTCATTATCAGGTCGCAAATCTGACGGTAGAATTTATGTTAGGGTTTTTTTCCCTAGAAGGAAACCCTCTTTTATGAGAGAAATGTATTACAGCTATGTATTATTGCTAATATTGTATTATGAGTGAGGAGACTATAAGAGAAAAAAGAGGAAGTTACAACGAGTGTGTTTTAGGTTGTATCCCTTCATTTGTTGGATAATAATAAAGGAAGGACCTGGAAATTTCTCTGGTGATCGTAGCCCACAATCGGTGAACCACGTATATATTTTTCTCTATTGTATTTTGTATCTTTTATGTTTTATTTATGAATTTGTTTGATTTTGTTGCTCTGCAATCCTATTTTTCTAATAGGTCTAATGACAATCGTAGTCCAACACATTTCTCAAAGAAAACCTTCTACCTCTAGGTATCAAAGAAGTTGTTAAAGGAAACAACAGAAGAGAAGATCATAGTTAGCCAAGGCATGAATTCAAAAGAACTACATTACAAATAGGATAATTTGCTCCCATGTATCAAAGTTTCTTTTATGGTTATTTTTTTACTTGTAATAAATTTGGACATAAAGTTGTATATTGCAGAGTGTATGGAATAAATGTTCAAGAAAGAAAAGTTTATGTGCCCCCCTACAATATTGAATGTTACAAATGCCACAACTATGGACTCATAGCTCATGATTGTAGAAGCATAATGAATCCCTCCATGAAGCAAAACATCGATATCATGTACAAGAAAATTTGGAGAAGGAAAGAAAAACAAGAAGAACCGGTGAATGAAAAACTCCCAGAGATCATACTCACAAGATTTACAGAGTTGCGAAATCATGAGCAATCTACAAGAAAAGAGGAAGATGTCAGAATTCAGAATGATGATCCTGCAACTGAGCAGGCCTATACATTGTTCTTATCCATCCGAGTTGGATACTTCCAGTAATGTGAATATTGAAGAGCGGGAGTCTAAGCAACATCTACTACATATTGGAGAACTATCTCTCGGGCAGTCTTAAGTGTTTGTTTGCATATTTTGGGAAGGCATGTTTAGAATGGTTTGATGGTAGAGGTGCAGAATGTCTCGTGACAGATTTTTTGATTGATTTTCAATTTTCAGAACACATCCCCATGAAAACTTGTAGAGTTTGATTTGAAGATAGAGAATATTGGTGGAAATATTCGTTTCAGCTTGAGAAGCAGATCAGTTGCAACAAATTTGGGGAAGTCTTAAAAATAGTAAAGTGATAGATGGGTCAACATTGTATGCATTTGAGTAGCAGAGTCATGGACAACTTTGTGAAAGCATTCATAGAAGAAAATACATGAAATCATTGCAGAAAGACTCATGGGTATTATCATCAAGAGGAATTTTCAGTGAAGAATATTTACAGGTGGATTCAGCTAGTCACAAGAAGGAAAGCCATGAGAGGCACAACAAGAAAGGGGAGAGAAACCATCAGGAGGAGTTATATTTTCAAGGGAAAATTTTTAAATGATTATGTCATTGATGTTAGCTTAGTGAAGACATGACAAGACATGAAGACTTTAAGTCAAGTGATGAAGGAAAATTGACATGAATGATTTCAATATATGTTAGTGGATTACAATAGGAAGTACCAATGAACCAGAAGCTCTGAAAGAGAGGAAAGGAAGAATTGATCTAAATCACATATTGTAAAGAAGACAAGGGGGAAAAGATAGTCAGAGGGAGTTACCCTTTTACATTGATGTCAAACGGGGAGAGAAACATGAGGAGAGAAAGAAAAAAAGGATGAAGACAGGGGGAGCATATGAATATAGGGAGAGAAATGGTCACAGGAAGAGTATGAGTGTTTCTATCAATTCTGAAGGGTGATATTGTTGGAAAATTGTTTCTCATTGATGTCAACCCTTGGAGAAGTATAGTACCTCTATAAGTAATGGGTGTATTTGAATAATTCTCCAAAGTGGCCCCCTTATGGCATAGATTTAAGCATGGCCCTAATCGGAAGACGCTTTGAATAAGTCTACAAGAAACCTTGAAAATATGGTTAAGTGGTTAAGAAGCCCCAAAGGTGTGGTCGTGAAGCCCAAAGTTGTTTGAGGAAAGTGAGGGTGAAGGATATTGCAAAAGCATGAAAAAAACACATAGATGGATAGTCCTTGTCATGTTGTTTCCAATGATAGGTGGCACGCCACGTGGTTCTTCATCATGATTAGTCAAGGCAGAAATTCATAAGGACTACACCACAAAGAAGATCATTCACTCCTAGGTATGCAAATTTATTTTATGGTCATTGTTTTTATTGTACTAATTTTGGACATAAGGTTGCAGATTGCAAGGATTTATAAAGAAATGTTCAAGGAAGAAATGCCTATGTGGCCCCACATAACATTGAATGTTACAAATGTCGTAACTATGGACACATAACTAGTGATTGTAGAAGCATGATCGATACTTCAATGAAAGAAAATATTGATATCAGATATAAGAAAGTATGGATAAGAAAACATGAAGAATAGGTGAACAAAGACCAGGTCCCAAATATCACAAGATTGGCAATAAAACGAGATGAAGAAAATTCTACAGAGAAAAAGAAAGAAGTCAGATACAGAAAGGTTTGGAAAGTAACTGAAAGAAAAGAAGGACATGTAAATAAGGAACATGTTCAAGAGATTATACTTTTAGGCATTGTAGTGAAAGATGAATCCACAGACAAAAAGAAAGAATTCAGAGCTTAGAGAGATGATGAATCTACCAATGAAGATGATGATGAATACACATTAGAGGAGGAATTTTTCTGAGCCATCTGTTATAGCAAGAGTTGCCTCACCCTATGAAATCTTGCACAGAAGGCCTTTTTCCATTTCTCTATGTAGACTTATCATCCCTATTTGTAAAATCCAAAGCTAAAAATACATATTTTTCCACATGTACGCATGTTTCCTATTATACAACATGTGTATACATAGGTTTCTCCACTACATCCCACGTACATCGGGATTTTTGCCAGAAAATGAAAATTAATGTCGGGTTTCTATGTCACAACAGGAGATCTATGATCCTTAGCCTTTTTATATACTGGAAACATTCTAAGTTGGCCCTTCAGCTCCATTTTGAAGGTTATAAATGGGCCAATTTCGAGCTATAGAAAGAAGAGAAAGAATTCAACTTTGAGAGCAAAGTTACTATGGATAAATTATTTACTTCATATTGAGTTTGCATCCCTTTGTCCTTTAAGTCTAAACGCAATGTTCAGCCCCCAAGCTCTTCTCTTATTGATTGAAAAACTCATTTTTTTATCTCTTATGAGCTTGCCTTTGGTGGAGGATTGAAGTGGTGGAGGCCCAGTTGGAAGGAACTTAGTTTCTCGGTTCCGAACCATGCCGACATGGAAGTCTGTAACATTTTCACTTATGTTAATCATATATTAATAGAAATACTCTTTTCCATCCAATTGATATCTTGTAAATATTTGAATTATTATTCCATGGGCGTATTTGTCATGTTTATTAATGTATTATGGTATTGAATGTGATAACATCATATAATATCACCATATGATTTCTTTGCTTGGTTTTTGAGGACTAGTTGCAGGTATATTTCTTTGGGTTGAGTGCTCAACAATGGACTTCATCAAATGTCTGGACGAGGTAGGCCTTTTATCTTGTCTTGCTAGCATATTTGTTTTCATAGCATACTTGATAAGAGAGTTGATTTCTGCATCCATTTCCATCTGTTTTTGTTTACCCTAACCATAGAGAGATTTTCCTGATAACAGAATTGGCAACCATATTGGGGATTGAATCTTCTTTCTTAGGGTTTGGAGTACTTTTCTCCTTAGATTGCTCTCGTTCCTATTCTGTTTCTTGCCGTATCATTTCTTGACATCCTCTGTTCACTCTGGGTATGATTTTTCAACCTTATCCCTTGCCTGACCTTGTTTTTTGGAACATATACGCTCTTTTTCCCTTGATAGTCGCGTACATACGCAGGTTGTCCCTCTAAAAGCTGTGTACATACACTATGTTTGCCTAAACAATCGCGTACATCAGATTTTCTTGCTTGTTTGTTGGGTTTGGTGGTTTTTGGGTGGGATTTGATGTTTGCTAAGTCTACTTAGGTCTCTGTAGTGCCTGTTAAGTGCTTGTGGGATGACATGAAACATGTCTGTGGTTGAATTTTTGGGTGGATTATTTCTCATAATATTTTCATTTTGATTGTCCTTGTACATTGGGATGGGTGTTTTGTTGCTTGGTATCCTGCTTGAGTTATCTCTTTCTATACACAATAGAGTTTATATATCAAGTTACTTTTCAGTCCATGCATTTTTAGTTTTATTATATTGAAAATACAAAAATATTAGGCATTTTTCATTGCTTGGCATTTTGGTCTTTTGAGTCCTTGTCATTAGCTTAGTGCATGTAATGAAATATTGCATTTTTACTTCAGAATTGCAGAGTTGAAATTGAAAATTTCATTTGTTATTAGAAGCATATCATTCCTTGAAAGTTGAAGTTAGGACTTTGCATTATATTCATATTTACTTTTCTTGCAAAGTCATAACATCATGAGTTTCACTACCATACCTTTTTGAGTAATCACAACCACTAAAATTAACGCTATAATTTAAAATTGAATAGTCAAGATTTTATTTTCTAGGGTGCACAAACTAGATTAGGATTTAGTGCCTTGGAATAGGATTTTGTGATTAAACTTCCTCAAGGCAATTAAATCAACATATGTGTTTGAGAAAGGGAGTGGAGAAATCCATTGTATAATTGATAATATCAGGAGGCTCCACTCACACCAAAGTTAATCACGAGGTCGCGCAAGGTTGGTTGAAGGGATATCCCCTCAATACCTTCTTAGTTTCAGGGATATTTCTAGGGATCTATTCGTATCTGGGGATCTTGTTAGTTCCCGTACCTCTATGAGAGGCGGTGCTTTCAAGGTTTTGGGATTTTCTACGCTACCCATATGGTGGACTTGACTTACGACTTCTCGCCTGTGCATTGTTTATACATTGGTTTATTAGTTGCTTGACTTAGGTGCCACATAGGTTACTTGCAGGTACCCTGGGTCAGATAAGGGTCTGACAACACACAACCTTTATGGAGGATTACCTCTCCGGGGGGATCTGACCGACTGGTTGTTAATCCCATGAGGGCCCTTATAACTGATTATGTTACCTTCAATATTTAGTAGCGAGTCTCAGGCCCCTCTTGGGTGAGACATGCCTTCTTTAGGGAGGGAGACCACTTTCAACCACTTTACCCTATTTGTGTGCATATTGGTCGTTTGAATTTTGGTGTGCTCTTTGATTACTAGTTGGCCTTAGGATTTATTTTTTGTCTTTAAAGTTTTAAGTCATCGTGGAGCCGGAACATCGTCCCTGCTAGTCCCATTGCTTGTTACAATTACCATCGAATTTCGAGTCTTTTCCTTCTAAAATGTGTAGAGTTATTAGGCGTGGTACACACACATCCACTATTCAGACTTGTGATTCTACAAGGATGAGTAATGAACCTATTCTTCAGAACACTGGGAACCCTTCGAATCCCACCCCCACTATAGTCAATGGCACCCCTTCGACTTCTGCAACCACAATGGTTGTAGTGCCAGAGGCACCTATCATTACTATGGCTCTGCCTATAGTGAATGATCAATCTCTTGCCTCGAACCCTTTTGGGTCTCTTGGTCACTCACTAGGATATAATCGGGTGTTGTTGATTATTTATTTAAGTGTTAAGTCTTTTTAATTCATGTGGTTTAATAGAGTTACACAAACCTGAATAGCTGATGAAAGTCAAGTGAACAAGCAAGAACAAAACATCTCTCAAAAGAAAAATCAAATTCAGACAGTGTAAAGCCCAAGTGGTACCCAAAAAGTCAAAAATTGACATAGGCGTTTTAGGGTGTGTTGAGTGTTGAACAGGATCATGGTAGATGTGTTAAAGGTTGAGGCAATACTTCAATTGCCTCCCCCACACACTATTAGAAAAATTCAAGGTTTACAGGGGAAGGATAACTTTCTACGTCTTTTTATAGTAAATTATGCCAATATCACTAAGGGTTTCATGCGTCTTTTGAAGAAGGACACCCATTTTATCTGGGATGAGCAATCCCAGGAGTCCTTCAATGGTTTGATGAAATCCTTGGTATCGACGCCTCTGCTGAATTATCCTAACCTCAGTAGGGATTACTTGCTTTATATCACTGCGTCTAAGGAGATGATTGGTATGGTTTTGGTTTAGGAGGATGGAGAGCTCCATGAGAACGTCATATACTATCTTAGTCGAAACTTAGTCGGCCCTGAGATTAATTATTCTCACATTGGAAAGCTAGCTTTGGTTGCCATTCACGTAGTCCAATGTTTGTGTCATTATATATTACTTTGCAATACCACTATGGTTGTCGATTTCAATCCATTTAAATACGTCCTTACCATACGTATCATAGGGGGAAAATATAATAAATGGATTGTCATTTTACAAGAGTTTCATCTCAATTTCGCTTCTGCGAAATCCAAGAAATCACTGGTCTTCATGAAGTCAATATCCGACTTTCCATGATTAGATGAGGATGTTATCCATGTTGATTTGTTTGTGGACAAACACATTTTTCTTGTCTCATCGTCTGACCCTTAGTATGGAGACATTGTTCTCTATCTTCAAACTCTGAAGTTCCCTCAGCATATCTCACGAGATGACCTACGACGTGTAAGGTACCAAGATAAGAGTTATACTATCGTCGATGACACTTTGTATCTCCGAGGAATAGGAAATATCTTGCATCATTGTTTAAATCATGGAGAAGCCAAGTCAGTCCTGAACGATTGCCACAGTGGGGCTTGTGGTGGTCATCTATCTTGGCTTGTGACAGCACAAAAAAATTTGCGAGATGGTTATTTCTGGCCTACTATATTTAAAGATTGTATTGAAGCGGTTAAGAAGTGTCACCCCTGCCAGGTGTTCACTCGAAAAATGTGCTCACATCCAGCCCCTCTTCACCGAGTCATTATTGTCGGTCCCTTCACTAAGTGGGGGATGGACTTCGTATATTGCAACCCAACTTTGGTTGGGGGGCATCAACACATTATCATGGTCTTCAAATACTTTACTAAGTGGGCTAAGGTCATGCCTAAAATTAAATCCGATGGGAATATTTTCACCTTCTTCGTATTCAATCAAATTATCACCCGGTTCGGTATCCCGAGTGAGATTGTCACTGATCATGGTAGTCACTTTCAGAACGAAATGATAGAAGAGATAGCATATAAGCTAGGGTTTAGACATGGTCATTCTTCTCCTTATTAACCCCATGAAAATGGACAAGTAGAGGCCGTCAACAATTCTCTCAATACCGTTGTTCAAAAAACTATCAGCTAGAGTAAGTCCGACTGGCACATTATGCTATATCCTGCACTCTGGGCATACCGAACCTCGGTCAAGACTGCCACCAGTTTTTCCCCTTTCCAGTTAGTACACAGTGTGGAGTCGATTTTACCTATTGAATGTGAAATTCATTCTCTTAAGTTGGTATTCGCGCTCCTACCTGACACTTGCGATCTGGAGCGATGACTTGTACCTGACGATAAGTTTTTCTGTCCTTGGTTGTATGATGAGGGTGACTTGGTCCTCTTATATGATCAAGCCAAAGAACCATTGGGGGTAGGCAAGTTTAAACCCATGTGGCACGATTCTTATATCGTTCAATGTGTTCTAGAAAAAGGAGCCTATGATTTAGAATATTATGAAGGGAATAAGTTGGTCAAGCCTAGAAATGGGCTCTACTTGAAAATATATTACACTTGAGCCCCAAGCTTGGGAAGAAATCTTTGTATACTAATGTAATTTAGTGTATATATATATTCCCTTTCTTTTCATCTTCAGCTTTCTTATTGATTTTTCCCTTGGTTGGAAGATGTCAACAGAGTCTTTGGTCTACCTAGGATTCGCAGACGGAGCCAGGCGTCATACCCAGAACTTTTCGTCTGCCACTTGGGTGGTTTACTCACCCAAGGGTCTACTGGTGTCTTCAAGTGGCATATGCCTAGGGCCATCCACGAATAATGTGGCTGAATATAGCGTCGTTATAAAACTTTTGCGCAATGCTATCTCACATGGTATTCTCTCTTTAGAGGTTTTCCTGGATTCCTAGTTTGTAGTATGTCAATGGAACGACAGTTACTGTGTGCGTGATCCTACTTTACTTCGATGATTCCTACGGGTATGTCTTTTATAACGACAATTTGTTCTTATTACTTATTATCACATTCCTAAGAGTTCTAATCATGTATCTGATGCTTATGATAATTTTGTTTTAAATTGACATTTTTCACATAACTAAAGCAAAGAAAACCATCTCATCAATGTACACATTGTAAAATATAAGTAAAGTCGAAGATCCCTGTTTTATATATATTTAAAAAAATATGGTGTTTATAGTACAAAATTGGGGCTAATACCCTCAGTACACATATACAGTCGGTACTACAATATCCACAACATCTACGCCTATGGAACCGGATGTGTGTCATGGTAACAAACCACGACATCTGCGAGATGTCGAAAGAGTCGCACCCAGGCTCTGGGCACACCAACCACTTGTCGCTACATGGCTTTCGGTAGATCCTCTACCTGAACCATGGGAATCCTGAGTCAAATGAGACAGGTTTCCCTAAACGTTTTGTAGGACTCTCTCAGATTCTCCTCCCACCTCCTCGTCTCCCTAGTTCCTCCATTGATGTAGAGGAATCTCTTTCAGCCATCGTGGACCCACATATGCATTACACAAGTGTTTAGTTAGTACTTAAGCATCATCCAAAAATATTTTTGTTTCACTATAAAAAAATACAAAAAAATGAAATATTTAAAAACATTTGACATACCTATGTCCCTGTAGGTGGTCCCTAGTGGGAGTGGCATGTCCAGATCCCATCTGAAGTTGATCCCTACATAGGGATAATCATCTAGAGCAATGACCTGTCGCTGGCACCAGTAGAATAAATCCTCGTTGTAGGGTGTGGGCACCCCACCTCCCCCCTTCCGTCTCATTACCTCTATCCACCATGCCATGGCTAGATCACAAGGTCCTCTTGGAAGAATCTTGACTTTAGGTCCCAAACCTGGAACCCACTCAAAGAAGAAACTGCATAGGATAGAGGCAAACCCAAAATTCATCTTACTCCCATGTTTGCACTCTGTCAACTAGCTCTTCATATTTTTCA